>RZIO01000003.1:2227949-2240782 GCA_004338095.1 Gloeostereum incarnatum
ACGGGATTGAAAGGAAGACGTACCTTTGGTGGCCTACCCCGTTTCTTGGGTGGATTGGTAGTAGAAGTACCTGCAGACGTCCCTGGTTTCTTATTTTTACTGCCCTTGGGTCTGCCTCGCCCCCTTTTCGCGGGCTGGGTAGCGGTAGGGTCTGCCGAGGTAGCACCTATAGAGTATGGAGATAGCATCGAGATCGATCGACGGGGATGATATGGATACTGACCAGCCTCTAGGTCAGCGCCGACTTGCTGCTCGTCAAGCTCATCATGAATGTTGTCAATAATAGGATCCTCAAGGCCTTCCTGAGGAGAGGAAGACATGAATGGAATGAGGGACGACGCGGAGAGATGAGAACGCGTCGTGTGGAGATGGTTGAAAGGAAGAGAGTTGGGCGTGGGTTTGTTCGAACGAAGAAATCCGTCGAAATTGTAAATGTTATGCCAAAGGAATCAAAGTAATACAATCATACTGTCAACAAATGGGATACAAATGCTCGATACAATACAGTCCCCATTAATTGGGGTCAAGTTTATGTAATCACATGTACTATTATTTCCTCGGATATCTTGTACCACAGCCGCCGATCGAAGCGACTTCCAGCGAGTCTTCCCGATTTGCGACAATTTCACGGCCCTTTTTTTCAGATTAATTGCCTCGTTTAGGTAATATTGGTCCCAAATAACGTCTCGTCTCCTCACGCTCACTACAATGCGGGGGTCTCTGCTGTCATCCATTGTTTTCTTTACTATCTCTTACGCCCGTCTCCTCCATTCCTTACCGGAAGATACCTATGCTTTTCCAAAATACAATGTAGCCTTCCTCACCAATCTTCCTCTCCTCAACCAGACCGCTCAGAGGTGGCTCACCGACGGTCTTTCTGGCGGTGAACTAGAATTTATGGACTATCTTTGGAAGGAAGATTCTTCCACCCCGACTCCTCCAAAGGAAATCGGTGGTGTCGACCACATTCACACACCTTCCAAGTGCGCTCAACACACCCACCTTCTTCCCCTTTCTGCTCTCGTCTTACATTGCTTGTTAATAGCCCGTTCCGTTACGCAGGACGTTCGATAACTATTCTCTTGAATTAATGCGAATCGCCCCGCAGGACTCGTACCTTTGCTACATCCCGAACCCTCTCGATCTGCCGCCCCCTCCTTCGGAAGAGGAGGATGCTGATGTCACGCCCGTCCATAGCTGGTCGTTATTGCAGCCGTTATCTGGATCTTGCCTCTATGTAAGTGCTATTTGCTTCTCCCGATATTCTCGTCGTCTTATCTATCCTCATTCAAGCATCGTCAAGGCTGGTTCACTTATTCTTACTGTCACAACAATGAGATACGTCAATTCAAAGAACTCATACAAGCACATCCAAATCCAGCAGGTAATTGATGTATTCCAATTGTTTTTCGGAGCTCTCTATGCCCGCTTTTTTGGATATCTCCAAAGGAGGATAATTCTATACTCCACACATTGCTGTCGCAATAATGATTAAACTCTATCTTTCATTCTGCTCATCATTTCCTTCTTTTTTTCATAGGTGGATACAAGCCGGAAGAGGACGAAGATGTGCGTATTGCTAATTTTGAACTCTCGTGGTCCCTGCAGTCTAACATGTCTCCTCTTCCTCAGTGGGAATCATACACTCTCGGACGAGCTCCTACGACCCCTGAACCAGGTGCTGATTTGACTATAGCTCAGCAAAACGCCATCGCCGCGAATCTCGAGCTTGCACGAGGTGCTGGTTCTCGGTACCTTGTGCAGCGTTGGGGCGATGGGACCATCTGTGACAGAACTGGAAAAAGCCGGGAAGTAGAAGTACAGGTGATGCATGGTTTTAATTGTGTATTAATATCATTTTGCAGAATTCCTCATCTCTGTGTTCTTTTCTCTAGTTTCACTGTTCGATGGCGATGTCAGACACCATTCTATTCGTCAAAGAAGCCAAGACATGTTCCTATGTCCTCGTCATCAACACCCCTCGTCTCTGTGGCGAGCCGGGATTCCGATCTCGCCGCGATGTCAGCGATCAAGCTCATATTCGCTGCCGTGAAATTGTCGAAGGACTTCCAGCACAGCAGCCTCTCGGTGAACGGCTCCCAGAGGTTGATTATCCATTAAAAACTCCTCGATCGAAGCCAGTCCTTCCGCCGGCCAAGGAACGTGCATTCAAACCTTTGGATCCTGCAAGCAAGGGTTTTGCGGATATTGTCCGCCGACTTAACGCCCTTCTGGGAAATAACCAGCTGAAGCTAGCGGAAGGCCAACAGTTGTTTATTCAGGAACTGGCGGATGATGGAAACTTGGTGATTGAACTCGTTGATGAAGACACGGACGGCAACGCTGATGGGACGCCCGAGCTGCAGAGGGCAGCTGTGGAGAATACTGGTCGAATTACCGATGTCCTTCGTGCTGCGGGGTATGATATTCAGTCCGAGCAGATGAAGGCAAAGAAGAAGGAACAGAAGCGGGATGGAAAAGCAGAAGAGGACCAGAAAAGAAAGAGGCAAGGGGGTGGCATCTATCATGATGACTTACACCATCGCGACGAGCTGTAGTTTCTGTCCGACGTTGTGAAAGAACTTTTTTTTTGCAGTTCTGCACGAGAATTACACTCCCACGTACGTTTCCAAGGAGATTCGAATTGCATCTTGACAATCAACGAACTGCTGAACCCTGGGGGAGGAAGAAAGGGTGGTTGTCCCTACTAGTACTGTTGTATGCAGGTCACATTAGTAAATACTACATGAGTCGAAGGAGTCTTAACGTTCTCTATCTAGAAGAATAGGAAC
The DNA here is from genome assembly GCA_004338095.1 of Gloeostereum incarnatum. Lineage (NCBI taxonomy): Eukaryota > Fungi > Basidiomycota > Agaricomycetes > Agaricales > Cyphellaceae > Gloeostereum > Gloeostereum incarnatum. Next base: position 2,230,742 of record RZIO01000003.1, read on the forward strand.
AGGAGAGTAAATGGGAATACGACATGGAATGCGGTCATGAGGGGATCAGGGATGAGGAACAGGATCCTAGATGGATAGAAGGGGACCGACACGGTAACGCACTCACAGGAAGACGAGGAGAGCGTCAACGTCGATCGTACACCCTGAAATGAAACCTATTGTATATTCTATATACTTGCTTTGTTGTAGAAGAAGAGAAAGGAAGAGTCCGGCGTAGAATGTACATATTTACCTTTATAATAGATAGATAGGAAAGGCTGGGGGAAGGTCAACATATGCACTGTGGCGTGCACAGCTCCGGGATGTACGAGTGAAAAGAAGTTATCGGTGACAGCGTGGTTCTAGAACGTTATAAACGTTAAAAGAACCTCCTTTTCCCCTGCTTCTCGTCGACCTGTACTTTGATATGCACATGGGTGGGCTTCATGTCGGGCCGGGAACAAGCAATGAGAGACTTAAGCCACTCGTCCCCATCATCCACTTCTTCTTCAGACGAGGACTCCACGCAGTACTCATCTTCGTCAACTAGTATCCCAGTTCCCTCGCCCTCTATGCCTACGTCTCTACCCCCATGTTTCCCACATCCACAGAGTAGTTTTGCTAGTTCTCCCTTTCCCTACGAGCAAATCTGTCAACGTGCACCTGGAGGTGGGCTCCACATGCAGCATGCGTCTTAGAGCAGGCCTTGTCTCCCGGGGAAGCAGCCGGAATATCGACTCAGCTCCTCCCCCGTGGAAAGTTGTAACACTATCGCTTCTTTGACGACGTTTTGGAGCCTGGAGGGACTGCTGTTCTGGGGCTTGTGAAGGCAGAGGCTTATGCTCCTCCTTCGGAGATTGTACTAGTGGGGCAGAGGCTTCCAGCTTGGGTACGGCGTCGCCAACAGTTGCCCTCTCGGGCAGGGGAGAACCCATCGTTTGAGAACGGATTCCAGAACGTCTTCCCATTCCTGGTTGCTCAGGCAGTACGTTACCGTCTCCATTGACGATGGGCAGCGCACTAGGCCGGCCTACACCTCGCGGAGTCATAAAATCAGCATCTTCAGCACTTCTAAAGGTATAGAGTGGCAAACTTTCAGTCGAATTTCCAGGACGAGCGAACGTCAATACGCTAGGATCCAGTTCCGGCTCTCCGCGAACTTCGGGTGGCGCCAGAGAAGCAGAGACGCCTCCTGGAACCAAGCCACTCCCGACGACCATTAAACTGTTATGGTGAAGGGACCGTGTATGTGGCAGATGAGGGGAAGGCAAGGTGGTGGTGGATTGTGCCATCCTGTAGGGTTGTTCAGGGAAAGGCACACGCCGCATGGCATCAGTGGAAGATATCGAGGCAGAATCGACTCCCGAGACGGACGCGGCCTCCGACTCATACGCATCATCTGAATCTGAATCCGATGGAGCAGAATTTGAAAAAGAGGCACGCTCGGACTCGCTGGGGACTGGATATCGACAGGGTCGAGGCCGTTCCGTTGAGTGTCATGGAAGAAGTACCGTCACCACCATTCAAGTTCAGGATCGAGATGGCACTGTTGATGTCTCTCCTGCTGGCAAAACCAGGATGAGGAGTGATCGAGGACTGACTCTCGTTTGGACTACCGTGAATCTGGTTAGTCGGCGTCGTAGGGGAGTCAATACCATTCGTCGGGGGCATCAGGGTAGACGGGGCGCTTCGATTGGTCTGGCCCATACCAGAGGGGGTGGCCACGGAAGGAAGTGTTTCACCTCGTCTCGGCGCCGACGAGCTCGGACGATCTTGCTCAGGAGTGCTCTTGACCTGCAAATCGGGGTGGGCGTTGACGAAAGCTCTGAAACTCGGGTCTCGCTTTTCGTCAGGGATCTTCCAAGGGAAACGTCGGAGGATCATGCACATGAAGATGATAGCGACACTCCAGACGTCGGCTTTCCGAGGGTCATATCCTACGAGGAAATGAGTTCCTCTCGTGACGGAATAGGGAGAAAGATAGCTCACCAGCCAGATTCTCTGAACCGTCGCTCCGTTGGGAATTCTTATCGCTCGGATCTTTGTCTTTCCCCTCGCCGCTGGCGAGGACCTCAGGGGCGAGATACGGGTCACTTCCTACTACACCCGTAGCCTTGACTTCTTTCCCGCTGCCAGGATATCTGAATACGGTCGCGGTGCCAAAATCAATGAGCTTGACAACGTTGTCAGTGGTCATAACGCAGTTGTCGAGCTTGAGATCGCGATGAGCGAGCCTAGAGGAGGGAGAGGGAACCCTCATAAATGGTGAATTCCGCGACAATTACGGCGGTACATACCCAATGCTGTGTAGATATTCCACGCCGTCGCAAATCTGGCGGAATACGCAGTAGATTTCGGGACGACACATCTTGCCAGACATGACGACAGAGAAAAGATCGAAAGGAGCGTATTCCATGACCTGTTGGGGAATGTTACATCAAAGGGGAAGGGAACATGACGAATTATCCAGACTGACCTCGTAGTACCTGCCGTTTTCCCATACGATGTCGACAGTCTCGATAACGTTGACATGCCTGAGAGTTGAGCCCACACAGAACTCGGCAGTGACCTGCAGGAATGGGAGCGCAAGAAAAAGGTGAGACAGAGGTGAGAGTAATGGAACATATGTACCTTTTTCTGATACTCCTTCTCGCTCTCCCCGGGACGCTTGGCACGAAACTCCTTGACGGCGTAGATGGCGCCTCCTACCTTACCATTACCTCCAGAGCCGACTTTTCCCTGTATGATCCTGACGGTGCCGCCCGCACCGCTGCCAAGAACCTTGCCCCACTTGCCGTATTTCTTGGAGATGTGAGCATGAGTGACATCCTGAAGGGAAGGGATGGGTGTGTGAGGATGATGGGGAGTGTGAGGATGAGAGCGGGGGTTTTGAGGACGGGGCGCATGCTTTTCTGGAGAAGACGGAAGGGTGGGTTGGGGGGAAGGGGTCCGATCCTTACTCTGCTTAATGGTATCGCCATTGGCTTTTGGTTTAATGAAGGAAGAAAAGCGGGATTGAGGAGGAGGATGTGCAGGGGTAGAGACTGGAGAATCTGGATAAGGAGAGTGATCGGGCTTGTGATGTAGTTCATGTTTGTGGTGGTGAGGATGGTGGTGGGGGCGGTGGTGGTGGCCGTTGGTGGTAGGACTGTTATTGTGAGGAATGTGATGATTCAAAAAGCGCTTTAAATCATGCAGAGGACCGTGCCTCTCCTTGGACTGGTTGTTGGTGACATTCATAGGAGGTGACTGCTTTGGGGTGAGGATACTGTTCTTGCGTTTCTCAGTGCCAAACCTGAAGCGACCTGAAGAAGGAGAACGGGGAGTTGGCGCAGAAGGGGAGTCGGGTGGAGTTGGAGTCTGTAGTGCGGTTAGACGATTATTACAATAATTGGAGATTGTTGAGAAAACACCTTTATCAATCTTCCGCTCTCTCCGACGGCGGGGACAGTGAGCAGATTAGGAGTGGACGCGGTGAGCCCTTGAGAAAAAGGTGTCGCCGTCGGTTCTGGCGGTGTAGAGGGGCTTGTGCTCGTCATGGTGGTCGTCGAACAAGGACCATATGCTTCAACGGTCCGATCTCTCCTACTTCGAATCACTCTTTTTTAGTCCACCACTATTTCGTCATCATCGCCGGCCGAGTTATTTCCTCTATAATTATTATTCCACTAGCACGCTGGAGATGGCCCCTAGCCTTGCCCTAGCCGCCTATGTATCACGGCCGAAGAGAAATACGCCACCGCACCAAGCTCCTCCCAAGCCCGCTCGTCCGGATCTATCATCTATCCTTGATCTTCCCCTTCCCGCTTTCTCTTCATTTCTTTCGACACCTTGTGCTGCGCCGCTTCGTGCTTCGCTAGCTCGACCGATACTTTTGACACCGGGGACTTTGAGATTTCTGTCCATCATCCTTAGTCAGAAACTGCAACATCCAGCTCAATCGACCAACTTACCCTGTTTCAGATCATACCTGCAAGATAGGTACCACATTGAGCATGAGGCACCACACTCTGGGAACATCTTTCAGGAAAAACACTCACATAACCTCCTCGTCGTCATTCGTCAGGAACGTTATCGCCGTCCCCAGCTTACCTGCACGGCCCGTACGACCTGTAATAATAACACCAGTAAATCTCTACAGCTTTCAAAATTAAAAAAGGACATGCCGATACGATGAACGTAGGCTTCGATGGTGCTTGCCATTTGAAAGTTGATGACCAGGCTTACGTCTTGTACGTCGATACCACGCCCAGCAAGGTCGGTAGCCACAAGCACGTCCGCGGCGCCGTCGCGGAGAGCCTGTAGAGCAGCCTCACGTTGTTCTTGGTTCTTTCCAGAGTGCAAGGTAGACGTAGACCACTGTGATCACCCGTTGTTAGCCCTGGAGTTGTAAATAAAGGCGAGGGATGTATACACTCACGTTGGCTCTTTGCAAATCTTTTGCCACCATGTCCGCCGTCTTCTTCTGGTTGACAAACACGATGATAGGCGAAGGATACTGTCCACTGTTGAGAATCTCGAGTAGCTTTTGCCTGTATAAGACAGTCGGTCAATAATGCGACGCCACATTTGGGAGAAAGACACACTTCTTCTTCTCTTCCCCGGAAACAAACTCTACCTTCTGCTCGACCGTGTCGACGGCTCTTCCAGCCTCGCCGATCGTAATGATCGCCGGCTTTCTCAAGTACTTCCTTGCAAGCCTCTCGACAGCCGGAGGCATTGTGGCACTGAACAACGTGGTCACACGCGTCTTTCCCTTCCGCTCACCGTCCACGTCCATCCTGTTTTCATCGTTCGCTCCTAACTGACTCTCTATCGTGTCTGTAGGCAGTTTGTCGAGGATAAATGTCAAGTCCGCCTCAAACCCGAGATGGACCATCCGATCGGCTTCATCCATCACCACATACCGGCATTGCGAGAGAACAAGGACATGGCGTTCGATGACGTCCTTGAGACGACCCGGGGTGGCGATAATAATTTCCGCTCCTTCACGGAGGTTGAACTGCTGCTCCTCCACGGAGCGCTAGAACGCAATAAAGTTATTGTAGCATGGAGATTGAGGGAACGAAAGTGACGTACACCTCCGACAATAGAAACACACCGGAACCCAAGCGGACCTGCGAACTTTTTTGTCTCGCTTTCGATCTGTTGGGCTAGCTCACGCGTCGGAGCCATGATTAAAGAATACGGTCCGAGGTGGCGAATTTCGTCCGTAAAGGGAGGAAGGGCAGAGATGAAGGCGAGCATAGGGATAACGAATGCGGCCGTCTTACCGGATCCTGCAGAAAAGACCAGTCAACGTCATCGGACAGAGGCAATGGAGATGAGGCGCACCGGTTTTCTGCGATACCAATAATATCTCTGTTCTGTAAGCCAATAGGAATTGCCTGACGCTGAATCGGTGAAGGATCCTTGTATCCGATCGTGTCTATACAATCCAAGATAGTTTGCGGAATCGTCGATTCGGTCCATGAGCGCAGCGGATGTGGAATGGAACCCCCTGAGGAGCCGGTAAGTGTGAGGATGACAAGGAGAGGAGACAGGACATACCTCTAGCAGAGATACTAAAGTCCTCCCTGAATATCCTCCAATCCCTCTCCTTCATCTCATTCAACGGTTTCTCCGTCCAGTGCCTCTCGTCAAGACCAGTCTTAGCCGCCTTTCTCCTCTCCATGGCATCTGCGAGGTTAGCAGTGTTTCCAGCAGTATTTGGAGCCCATGCGGCGACCTCGTCCATTCCGGCAAGATGACCGCGACCGAACATGGTCCCTGCACCTTGCTGGCGAGCGATGGGTGCCTCCTCAGCAAAAGTATCGTCTTGGGCATCCCAGTCAAACACGAACTTTCGGTCATTCATCTTGCGAATCTTGCGCTTTTTTTTGTCGACACCGAGGTACCTCGAACGGATCTCTTCGAGGTTTGGTGGAGTATACGAGTCGTCATTGGGGTTCGAAGGTGTGGATAGTGACTGAGAGGTAGAGTTGGAGGGAACTGGGGGAGGTGGCATGGAGTTGTTGGTATTGGAAGGTTGCCTAGCTCGATCTGCTCGAGGGCCTGTGGGTACATTCTGGAAGCCACCTCTTGGTGCGGGGGGTGCAGCCGGGGGAGGATGTCTTCTGTTATCCCTTCGTCTATCACGATCACGGTCACGGTCGTTCTCTAATAGAAGGTAGGGTCAGCAGTAGGATGGTAGTCAAGGAAGTGAACGCGCCTCGTGTGTTGTTGTTGTTGTTGCTGTTATGAGAGCCATATCTTCTGCTATCCCTTTCTCTCTCCCTCTGCCTAACTTCTTCCTCCAAAACTTCTCTGTCCCTCCTAGCATTCTCTTCTCTCTCCTTCTGCTCCCTGATCTCTTGTGCACGTTTAGCGATGGCTAACTTTGCGCGCTCTTCTTTAGACAGGAATTTTGGCTGACCGTTCAGAACATTTAGGGCCGGGCAGTGAGAGAAAGAAAAGAGATACCTTTGAGGCAGCCTCCTTCTCGGCCTTTTGCTTTTGAAGGATTGATTCGATGGAGAGAGGTTCGGACCGGGACATTGTGGTGGTAGTGACTCAAGGTTTCAAATTTCCATTCTTGACCATGAGCATCCTGCTGGACGAAGAAGGTGCGATCACCCTGGAGGCAAGCAGAATTTATTCGTTTCGGTATAGGTATTGAGTACGGGAGATCAGTTTGAGAAATGTCTGCAAAAGATATTCGCCAAGTATTGCGTTCCACCAGCTGAGGGGGACGCCATACCCGAAAATGCATCCCTTCCGCCGGACGAGTTGGATGCATGGGCAAAGGACACTAACGGAGAGGTGTTCTCAGCTGAAACAAAGGAAGAGCTTTTGGAATTTATGGATGTGAACGAGAGGGGAGAATTAACGTGAGCAGTAGTGGGCGAGACCAACAATATTTCTCTGACGAGTTGACAGATTGAAAGGATTCATGCAAGTGTATCAGCTTCAGACAGAAAATGAAGAGGAAGAGACATGGAAAGACTTGGTGCATATGGTGATTTCTACAAGTGCGCACACACTGACGGTATCTGTTGCAGGCTAAACATGGATTCGACCGAAATCTAAAGGAAACGTAGATTATAAAATTCTATCCCCTCCCAATCGAATGTCTTGCATCGCATGCCAGCCTTGTTGAGGCTTTTGAAAGCTTTGTAGGTGTAAATTTCTGGAGGCGAGGGGCGTGTGGGAGAAAAGACTGTAGACATTTTTGTAATAATTGTTATGAATGATAAAGGGCCGTCGTCGGACTGGGTGGGATGGAAACGGAGAAAGTCTATGCACGGGAGATGCTTTAGATGGTGGGCAGGAAGAGTCATAAAAGTTGTTGATGCATTGTTTGTGCCTGCCTCGTTCTAGTTGACGGCCATCATGAAGGCTTTCCTTAGCAGACTCCATATCGGCTCAAAAGACAGGGACAAGGATTCAACCGTATCAAAGGATATTCAAAAAGAAAAGTTTCCTCCTCTGAGGTCCTGGCCTCCTGATGATTCAAATATTTCCAATAATAATAACATTCACCGACCGACAACAACTTCGTTCAAGCCTCTCCCTGAACTCGTTCCTTCTCAGCTTTCTGACCAGCTCAATACACGACCCCTGCCCTCAATAGACGACCATCGACAACCTGACGACGATGATGACCGTGATATCCTCTCAGATTTACCCCCTCCTCGCGCTCTCTCTCCGCCTTCAGAACTGGCTTCTAGAAAAACTCTCGCTAGCTCGCTGAATACTGAGAAAAAGGTCGCATTTATGTCTCCTTCATCGAACCCTTCACCTTTGCCTCCACCTTCTTCTCCCCCCCCTCCTCCACTCGATCGTACTCTCTCTGAACCACCCATTAAAACCACGTTGTCCCGTTTCCAGGCTGCACATGGCAAGGAGCCCCGTGCTTCCTCCTCCTCCTCCTCCTCCTCCAAGACTGATCTTCCCTCTACCACCAAGCGTCCCCCCTCTACGCGCACCGTCTCTCCCTATCTACATAGGCCAGACCACTCCGCCCAGAGCCTCAGATCAGGCACTCCTTATTCTCAAATGTCACAAACCACAAGCGGCAGCAGAATCCTCTCTGCCCAATCATGGAGTGAAGTCACAGAAGAGGACCTCGTATCCAACCTTGGCTCCAGAGAACGCACGCGCCAGGAAGTCTTGTTCGAGATCATCTCCAGTGAAGAGAGGTTCGTCTCACTCCGCTATCTCACCCCCCCATCTCACTTCTCCTCTCTCCCTCTCACACACGCATAGATACGTTCAAGAACTCGTCAAGATGAAGGACACCTTTATCGACCCTCTCCTTCATCCTTATTCTACATCCACCGCCACATCTCCTCTCTCCTCTACCCCGAATCTTGATTATGACTATTATCGCTCCGAATCTCCTGCAGAATCTACCGAAGGTCTGCCTCCCATCGCTGCTCGCTTCATGTCTCCTACTCCTACCGCTCGAACTCCCCCACCTCCCCCTCGTAACAACGGCAAGGAGAGCACAACCCCAAACATCGACGGCGAGTCCGCAGACACAGACGAGGAAGATCAGCCAAGGAAACCAATTCCCAACAAGCACGCTCATCCACGTTCTCCTTATCGTGGCAGTGCCAAAAAGACCGTGGCTGGAGTTGCCGTCCCCTTCCCCTCTCGATCCCATCACTCCCTCCCTCCTCCGGCACGGCAGAATCCCATGTCCGCCTCCACACACTCTCTTGGTCGCCAGTCTGTCATTGGCGAACCCCAGCAGCAGCGAGAGAGAAATTACAGTCACGGTCAGTCATCCGTGGCCAAGGCCTCCACTCCCCGTCCAGGAATGCTGCGCAAGTTTAAAAAGAGCGAGGCAGGCAGTGCAGAGGCGATACTAGGTGATTCTGTCACCCCACGGATGCTCCCGGAAGATCTGAGGATATGTTTGGAGGTGATCGACAGCGGTGTCTTCGATGGACATAAACGATTGAGCGAGGCCCTAAGAAAGAGATATGACGATCAGTTCCCTCTTGTGAGGAGTCTGGCGGATGTCTTTGTGTCTAACGTGAGTTCTTTCCGATATGTCTTTGACTGCGCGTTGATCGTCCGTCTGCTAGGCTGACTTGTTCCACGGATACGCTACTTACGTCCTACACCTGGAGCGCGCTCTTGAGCAGGTGGACGACGCGCTGTCCAACTTTACAACGAAAAAACCCAGGAATCAAGATGTCGCTGAGTGGCAAAAAGTTTGCAAGTTTCTTCAAAAGCTCGAACACGAATCGCAAGAAAAGGGCGAGACCGGGCTCGCTATAACACTCTCAAAACCTTTCCAGCGACTCTTGAAATACCCGCTTCTTTTCCAAAACCTCCTCTTCCACACCGATCCCAGTACGTTCGAGTATGAGAGTACGCTGCAGATGGTTGCCGAAGTCGAGAACATCGTGCGTAGTATCGAAGACGAGAAGATCCAGAAGGAGGAGCGCGACAAGACTCGTGACGTGTTTGCGCGTATCGAGGGTATCGACAAAGTCCGGCAGCTCGCACAGCCAAAGCCTTCCCGAATACTCATGGAGGAAAGGCAATGCACTGGGCAAAGCTCTATGATGGTCAAACAGACGTCGTCGAATTCCCCTCCCGTCGTAGCGAAGAACGTGAGGGGTAAGACATCGTTCAAGAGGTTGAGTGATGTCTTGGGATCGGCGAGCGGGAAGAAGGACCTATGGTTGGTCGTTTTCAATGACGTCGTCTTGCAATGTCAACGAACGGGAACTACGAGTTTACCGCTCGTGTCTGCCACCACTGGGACGAACTCCCGGACAACATCAATGCCGGAACTTCAGGGGAGAGCCAAATACGCTAGTACAGGGCGACGGAATTCACACACTAAGCCAAGGAATCTGTACAAGTTCATCAAGGTGGGACCGACTTGTTCTCTGCCATCGGTGATCATTAATTTGTTCCAACAGATCGAGACATGGGCGATTGGTGATGTTGCACAGCCTCAAGAAGGTGTTGTTTCTATGGAGGAGTGAGTCTTGCGTTTACATGGTAAAGATTTTATTTAACCTCGGACACTGCAGTGTTGCGCGTTCACGATCACAAGTA
>RZIO01000003.1:2250567-2270321 GCA_004338095.1 Gloeostereum incarnatum
CGTAATCGTACCCCAGGGAATGCCTTCTTGTCCTTCAATCCAGCCCTTCTTTGTCCAATAAGAGAGTACTCCAACGAGGGCTAGAGATGATGGGATCGGAAGGCCTTCAAAGAACTTGGCCTTCCCTCCCTCGTCCTTAGGCACAAGAGCAACGGTGGCGTTGAACCGAGCTAAGCGTGCCAATCCACAGCATATGAATATTGTGAGGACGACAGTGTCCAGATAGGTACGGAGACCAATGACAAAAGCGAGCAGAGCAGGAGCTACTCCAAATGAAATCTACAGAGAAGGGCGTAGAAGTTGAGTGTATTTGTATTGGGAAATAAATATGTAAGAAGACGCACCAGGTCTGCTAAGCTGTCCAGCTCCTGGCCAAGCATACTACTTGATTTCCTCCATCTTGCTACTTTTCCATCCAGAAAATCGAACATTAAGCCCGCGAGGGGGAAAGCGAGGGCGGACCAGAGGTAGTCGGGATCATTGGTCAAGAGGTAGCGTGCAGATGAGAAGACAGAAAAGGAGCCACAAAATCCGTTCATTATTGTGACGAGGTCAGCAAGACGGAAATTCCTGATGTATTGTGCCCCAGTCAATCACTGTCTACATTTCCGGGGTAGAAGGGAGTACTGACCTGACGAGGGAAAAGTGACCATCCGTCTCTTGATATTGATGTAATGCATAGTCATGATCATCCTTGTCGGTGGAACTTGGTACCGTTTGCTTTCTTCGGTGGCTCATTGGGAACAAGAAAGGATGAAGGAAAAGTCCAGGAGGCTAAAAACGAGGCTATAAGACTCAAGAATCACGTGAAACCACCCAGCACTGTCCATGGGGACCAGCAATCCCTGCCAATTTTAAACTCCGACACATGCATGTAAAAGTGAAGCCAGGATATAACTCAGTCTACGGCCACTTCTGGGCATAGTTTGTATGAGAAGAAATGTTCAGAAGAAAAATTTAAAAGATTTGTTCGAGGCAGATTTTTTATTTCCTTTGTAGTTGCTCCAGAGTGCGATTGCCACCTAGGACTTTAGAGCATTCTGACATGTTAAAAAAATTTTGCCTCAATAGAAAGTCTTATATTTAACTAAAGTGAATGCCTAGTATTTTAGTTGCACGACGGGCATGAGCTTTTTGTACATCTGAAAATCCTGTAAAATAAGGCTTACTGAGATATTTTATTTTTGTCGCTGGTGGCTCATTATGCACGTGGAAACACTTTGAATATTTTATTATTCGTGTGCTGAGGAAATGCTGAAACGTGGTGGATCTTTCATAAGGATCTCAGATTGAAATTCTGTAAAATAAGGTCATAATTCATCATTATTTTGCTGCTAATTGAGTGAAAATCAGCTCAGATCATTTCTTATAGCTTTTCTATGAAGAGATGGCTAAATATGGCCTTATTATAGCCTCATTTTGAGAAAATTTTATGCAAACCCATTCCTAGTCATTCTTCATTGATTTTCTTCAAAATGATAATAAATTATGACCTTATTTTACAGAATTTCGATCTGAGATCCTTATGAAAGATCCACCACATTTCAGCGTTCCTTCAGCGCCAATGAATGATAAAATATTCAAAGTGTTTCCATGTGCATAATGAGCCACCAGCGACAAAAATAAAATATCTCAGTAAGCCTTATTTTACAGGATTTTCAGATGTACAAAAAGCTCATGCCCATCGTGTTGGGTCCATTTTGCGTTGTGGAAGCAGTTATACTTGGCAGGAAATGGCTTGCCCCCAAAGCGGACCCGGGTTGGCACGGTTTCTGCGTTACACTTTTTTGGCAGGGGTTGCCGGTACCCACTGTCCATCCAACATGATGATGTTACACTGGTCCAACCAACACCACAATTCTTCCAAATGTACAACACAGGAAATTTGAAAACTAAGTAGAAAGTACAACAAGAGAACACGATAACAGATACAGAATCTACACGTCAACGTCCATGGCATCGTCCTTCTTTGCCTTCTCAAATTCAATACTCTTTGCAGCCCATTGATTCGGATGCGTTATGCTCGCTCCATCTATTACTCCATCTCCTTTCTTTACGCCGCATTTGGCGTGTGTAATCTCGAACACTCGCGAACATGCGACATGTGGATGGCCTTCCTTGATAATGCTCATTATTTCGTGCAGGTTGTTGACCGTGAGTCCTTGTGATGAGTACGCGGAGATCAAGGACGACTGAAGGCTCTCAGGATTGAGGTGGCGATACGGGCATCCGTACTTGGGCTCTTCTGATATAAGCAGCTGCTGGCAACTTCCAGCACATTATTTAGATGAAATATCAACTTGACGCAAACGAGGCTCACCTTCTCGCTGGGTAATTAGCTCGCCTTCCTTCGAGACCGTAAGAATGCCGTATGCTGTACTTGTGTTCGCTATTGAAGACCTTTTCTGTGACATGGCTTCCTATGAAAGCCTTCCGCCAGAAAGCAATAGCTTCTTCGATCGGCAATCCCAGTACCTGGAGACAGCCTAAGCAGCAATTTATGACGGTCGGGGTGTACCACTCACTTTCAAGAATAAGCCATAATTCAGCCGCTCTTTGTGTAAGAGATGATGTTTCGCTCGTAACTTCTCGTGGTAATTGCGCATGCAAAGTGGGAAGTGGTCTTTTGCGAGGCCATCGATCATTTCCGCTTTGATTTCGTCACCGTCGAGGGTTGCAGATTCTCCCATCCACTCTGCGGGCACGCCTGCAAGGAACCCTTGAGAAAGGTTATCGAGTACAGGCATCAGACGAGTGTCCTCATCAAGTCGAGGGAGCGCCTTCGCGGTCATCTGCGGCACCAATTAGCTTGGGATGACATCTCAAGCGGAACTGCTGCCCACAAACCTCCAATGCATGCGTCAACTGCACCTCAAACTCTTGGAAAATGATGCTGGATTGCTCTTTGGAAGGGACGTACGCCCATCCGCCTTTCAAAAAGACCCGCCGTTTCTCTATGAGATCCGGAACACGCGTCCATCTGACCTGAGATGAATAGTTGAGATGCGGCTCCAGCTCGTTGACGTGGATAGCTAGCTACCTTGTAAAATGTATCGCTCTTGAGGGCATTCTTCTGATCCGTCTCATTACGAAAACCGGAATAGGAACTCAATAATTCCTTTTCGTAAGCTTCCTTCTCTTTCGATCCAACCTACCAAGGTAAGTTCAGTGCAAGAGCTAATAATAAACGACGACGACACACCAAAACCCAGTTGAAGTCTCGGGTTTGCAGAAACTTTTGACGTTCAGTCACGAGCTCGTCTTCGTATCTTTGTTTAAACAGCGTGCTCTCAGCCTTTATGAATCTGCGCCGGAGATCTTCTCTAATGACCATTAATCGGCAATAGGCTTAGGATGAATGTTCAGTGGAACTCACGATCGACAGAACGCGAGTCTCAAAACAAAATGCCCGAGGTGATCGTGGCTCCGGAGTGCGTCATTCTCAGAAATGTCTGCAGAGGGCGAGTGCAAGCGTAGATACTTTGCGCATTGATTCCGAATGACCGTCTTGGTTTCCTCCCATACTCGACCTCGCGCGGCACAGGACTCGATTTCAGCAAGAACACGTAACCTATCGAGGGCAGACGTTTCAAAATCTTCAAGAGTAACGTCGTATTGCGGTGGCTTGTCATAGCTGCTCCAGTCCGTTTGGTATTGAGTGATATATGGTAGGCGAGAAAAGACTTACAAGTTTAGCCTGTTTGGATACTGTGCGTGAGAGTCTCCGGAATCATTGGGTCCAGATTTTATGGGGGTATAAGCGCTCATACTGTTGGCTAAGTATTCTGTGAGGGAGACAAAGGTGACAGCAAGTGCCAAAGTCACAGACACGAGAGGTCACGCGCCTGTCACACTCATGCGCTCATGCGAATATTCGAATGACACTGACAGCGACATGAACTAAGTACGTATTACTGGTACATATGTTACAGAACGGCGGCGAAAGCAATAAGATAGCAAATATCAGCAAAAGTACTTGATTAGATTCTTGGACTGGAATCGGTAGGCTGTGGTGTAGATTGCGGGGGTTCTTGGACGTACAGGCCGCAATGTCTGCTTGTCCTCAGCAGGATCTCCTGACACGTCGAAGACCACTCCTGGACGCATAATTTTTACTCGACCTCCAGGACCCGGTCGTCGGGAAATTTCAGCGTGTCCTCGTTCGCGCCACTCTTGGGTAGCTGCCTGCTGATCACGTGTAGGAGGTGGTTGCAAAGGATTCTGGCTATGCATGGATGCGGTAGGAGATCCAAGCGTATTGGGCTAGATATTACAAAGATCGCATCAGGTGTGTCAAAGAGGAAGGAAGGTTAATGTCTCACTCCGCTTGTGAACCCGTCTGTAGCATCCATTGAAGCAGCCGACACTGTGCGGTGCCTTCGTGCGGTCAGATACCGAAAAGGAGTAAAGACCTTCGAACTCGGGATTCTTCTCTCCCGCTCACCAGTAGAGGAGATCGGTATTGGGACATTAATAGGAGGTGGGGGTTGTACTCGAGAGGAAAGGGTTTGTTTCTCGGACTCAACAGGAAGAACAACTTTCTTCTTCGACTGCCGTGCATCGCTCTGCTTGTTCGAGTCAATAATCTCTGTGGCTGAAACGGAAGGATGCCAGACTTCATGCGGCGAAGAGTCCTGATGAGGCTTAAAGGTTTTGGACGATCTGAAAATACCAAATAACCCTTTCTTTTTTTCTGGATCCGATGAGCTCGACACTGCACGGGGATTTGTCGGCCTAATGGGAAGCATTGACGCCGCAAGTGATGATGGGGTTTTGAGAAGGGAGTCCTCAGACGGTGAACGAGCCATTCCGCCACGAGCAGACTGAGAAGGCTCAGCTCTCACATCTGGACCCTCGTCGAGGGAGGGATGAGAAGAGGGCGTGCTGGCCACTTGCCCAGGGTTCGAGGAAGATGATTGTCTGCTGGACGGCTCGGGGGGCAGAGGTGGCACGTAAGGTGAAGCTGGCGGAAAAATTTCGAGCAACTGAGCCATTGATAGCCGAATACAACCCCACATATCCCTGCGCTGGAGGGTCAACTGCTCCTTCCACCGGTCCGTTGCTTGGAGGTGAGGAAGGCTGGGGAGTCGTCTTCTCACGGGATGATACGTGTGGGTTCTGACTTCGGATTGAGTATGGAGGCAGTGAACCAGTGAAGTTCGCGGGAAGCAGGGCATGGGACGATGTCGCGAGTATCTGTGTGGATTTTGAGCTCGAAGAGTGCTCTGAAGGGGTTGCTCTCAATCCATTCTGGTAATAACCAGAAGGTGTAGGATACGAGGACGCTTCTGGAACACCAGAAGAACGAGATGGACCATTACTGGTCATGGATTTGCCCGTCAAAGGAAGATTGAGCTTGATAGGAAGAGGGGCCGGAGATTGGGGTACTTTCGATGACGTTAGTGCGGGTGCATGCGATTGCCCTCGCAAAGAAGATGAGGCATAAGGCAGCGTGCCATTGTGAGTAAGCACTGACCCGCTTACGCGAGCATCGTGCGGTCTGGATGTGGGGGAATGGCGCTGGGGAGGTGTTGCATTTGGCGCCAAAAGAGATGTAGGGGAGGGAGGCGTCGTTTGCGGCTTCGGGAAGCTCGGTTTACGTTGGATGGACGTGCTGGGACTAGGTGGTTTTGGAAAACTATAGTTTATACGAGATGAAGGATCAGCTCTAACACGAATTTCATCAGGGGTGATGAGAGGCACAGGTGAAGAGAGGGATTGGACAGGAATCTCGCTACCTCTAGGTCCAGGAATGTAGGAATGGGCTTTGGGCGTAGATGTATGGGTCGTATCTGGGGGCTTCGTAAAACTGTCGGATAACAATTCAGCCAGCATGGGGTGCTGAAAGACAGGACGCCCATCACTCTGGCCATTCCCTGTTCTTGGCCGAGAGGATTCAAGAGATAAGGACGAGACGCCTCCACCATCGGCATGACTCTGCGGAGCTCTGCCGTTTCTCTGAGAGCTGGCTGAATTTATGTAGACGATGTCAGACTTTTCAGGGCCCGACTCGGGTTTAATTATGTTAGCTGGAGCTCCAGACCTCGGCGCATCGCTTGGGATAATTTGTGGAGCAGCGGCAGGAGCTGACATTACTGTGCGATTCCATGCATCGGCACCAGCCCGAATTTCATCAGGTGAACGCGAGTAGGAGGGCTGATCTAGGGGTGTGATCTCAGCTCCAGTGGTGGGCGATGGGTTTGTTTGAGATGGACGTCCTGTAGAGTCCAGCGAATCGAAATTGGAGATGCTGGGACCCCGGAAGGCTCCAGCAGATCCATGGCCAACGTGTCCTTGCAGATATTCCCGGGACTTTGCATTTTCAGGTAACTTGGAATCCAAGATCGGCGCCCTCTGCGAATGCGAGCCCATAGTAGTTGAAGGGCGACGTATTGTCCCCCCCAAGGAAGCATTCGTAGGACCGCTGGATACTGAATTTCCCCTAAACTGGGAACTAGAAGTCGGAGGATACCTTGAAGCATCTGATTTCCATCCCATTGATGTTGACGGCCGAGGAATATCGACATCAACGCTCATACTCAAGGGATTCGCAGTGCGAGATTCATATCCAGCTATAAGGTGTGAGACCTTGTTGGATGAGGTAGTCACACCAGACCGGCTGTTGGATATGTTTCCAGAGGTAAGTGGCGGGGATTGTACTTGTGAGACCGTTTGACGAGATGAGCCAGTCGATTTCGGAACCCATATATCATTCTGTGGTCGAGAAAAGACTTAGCAATCGTGCCGAAGGACAGTCGAAAAAGTTGACATTACAGGCGTATTAACTGGAGGATCGATGGCAGGCACCGCCAGACCAGCATGATGTGGATTTTTATTGGAAGAGTTGTCAGACCGAGAAGTAGGGAATCGAAGATCGCGAGACTCCCCAGCCACATTAGACATGGAAGGTCCTTGAAATGTAGGCAGCCGTCCATTTCGAGAAGAATCTGGGTTTGTTCTTCCTTGAGGATCTGCAGCTCGTGCGTGAACAGGTATCACATTTCGAGAGGTTGCCGATGTGGCGTGTCGTGGAGCAATGCTAGAGACTGGGGGAGGAAAGCGTGTCGTGCAGATTAGACGAAGGCTCCCCGGATTTATACACCCCATTGCTACTACTTTGCCAAGCAGATCCCTTGTATCGAAAAGGGAGTTCAGTCTGTGCATTGCCCGGCGATAAAGCATGCCTAAGATGCGATTGTAGCATCTCTATGGTTGCTACGGCTAGGGTTCAATGCTTGCGTAGAAGCCGATGTCACGGGTAGCTAAATCGGAGATGAGAGCTCGTCTACAAGGGAGATCGAATACTTACAGAAGATGCTCTCGAATGGACTCCAAGGAGGTCTGGCTTCTTGTCAAGCTGGGAGGTCGTTGCATATCTGGAATTAGAGGATGGTTGTGCCGGGAGAGGATGCGTACGGCTCCGGTTCTCAGCAGTGGCGTCTTGAAAGCGGTGACTACTATGTTCTACCGTTCGCTCAGGAAGGACTTTACCATGTTCATTATCGCTTCCGGAGATTCCTCCTTCCTCCGCCTTGGCCATCTTCAGGGATCTCACAGGTAAATAGAGGGGAAGACCATGGGGAGTATCATGATTGTCATTGAGGGTTGACGGAACCGCTGGAACAAATCCAGAAATCAACGGTGCAAGTTTGTGCTCGTTATGCCCCTTGGAAGTCTGATACAAAGTTCAATGCGAATACAAAGGATGTTACAGGAAGACATACGGAAGTAATATAGGTTGCCGCCGGGTCAGTTCTATGTCGATGTCTGCGATGTGAGCTTGTCGTCTGGGGTTGCTTAGCACTGTCAGAGCTATCTCCCTCGTCGTCTTTGTTGTTGGAAGGCTGGTCGCGAGAACCCCTCCTATCGGGATCGCGAGTCCGACGATCGTTAAAATTTGTGGATTCCTCCCGTTCGCGGGTAGATCTATAAGGGAGTTCACGTTCTCTGGACTGGACGTGCCCTTCCCGTTCTGACTCCCTATCCCGACGAGAGTCGAAGGTATCACGGAGGCGAGAATGGTCCTTACTCCGAAGAGTAGTCTTGGACGACCTGTACCTGTGTTGATCGGAACGGTCTCGCTCCTTGTCCTCCACGGGCTCTCGCTCCTTCTCCCGTTTGTCTCGCTCCTTCTGTATCTCCGCGTCTTTCTCTCGCTCCTTCTGTCTGTCTGCATCCCTTTCCCGCTGCTTATCCCGTCCACGTCTCCGCTCGCGTTCCTTCTCTTTCTCCATCTCTTTGGCACGCTGTCGATCCCGCTCTCTGTCACGTATTTTCTCCGATTCTTTCTCTCGCTGTCTCTCGCGCTCCTTTTCGGCATCCCTGCTGCGTTGCTTCTCTTCCTCTCTCTCGGCATCTTTGCGGCGCCGTTCCTCGTCTCTTTCACCGTCCCTGTCTGAGTATCCTGGTCTGGGCCGCTCGGAGGGTCTATCTCGCCCCCGACTCTCATCTCGACCAGATTCTTTCTCTCTACGCTTCTCAGTGCGTTCCGAGAGCCTTTCGCGGTGACGATCTCTCTCCCGGTCATCCTCCCTTGCCCCATGCTTCTTATGAGAAGAAGTATGCGAAGGCAGGGGGACTGGTACTTGCAAAGTGCTGCCTGGTTGTCCGTAACGATCGGCAGAGGTCCCGTTTCTAATGAACTTCGATGGATCGCTGACGACTCCGAATTCCATGGAAGAGGGAGCATGGGTGGCATGTGTCTGTTTGCTTTGTGTGTCCTCGTATCTTCCCCCGTTTCTCTGATACGACACCGTAGGAATAGGATGAGAAACAATATAACCAGGGTCTTGTTTAGACGAAGAGCCAGCAAGATAGTTGTGAGCGATAGAAGAGGTTGCCACTGGGGCAGAGGCAGCTTCAGCGGTCGCTCGAGGAGCGCGTGTTGAGCTGGTAAGCTTATCAGCATTTCCTCTGGCAGACGTGGAATCAGACTTCTCTGGGGGCCGAGAAGAAGACCTGTGGCGAGAAGACTCCTTTAAAGTTGAAGACCAGAACTTGTAAGGATCTTTTGCAGCACTCGATAATTTAGTAGAGCTAGAAGTGCCGAGATCTTGTTTACGTTGAAAGAAACTCTTCATGCAGGGAAAGAAAGCGAATGAATAGAACAATCGAGGTCTTCTAGAGTGCCCCGATATGATGCAAGTGAGACTTCTCTAGAAGAAAGGAGGATGGAGAGGATAGAGAGTAGCCCAGTCAACATGAGGCCTGTTGCAACAGAGCGGTCTCCACTTTTGGCAACTGCTCCGAGCGCTAGCACAGCAGTGAATGGTGTCGATCTGGAGATGAAACATTCATGCAGGAATGATAGATTGCATTTTGCAGTCTAAGTATTAGTGACTGCATTCAAAGGTATGTACATATTGCAGAGCTCCGAGTCGCGCTTGAACAACACGCGGCTAAGTAGCCTCTCCCTAGGACGGAAAAGCTCAACGTGATGAGATGATTTGTCGTATGTAATGAATAACATGCAGTATTGGAATATATAAAGGAAGATAGGAAGATAGATATGTGTGCCGTGCGCGAAGAGATGGAAGCCAATACACTGGGCGCAACATCATGTCTTGGACGCAGAGGCGTCGCCAATGGAAGGCGTCATTACCCCAACTCAAAACGAGATCAAGGTAGGACGTTGGAATCCAAAAGGCTTGCTTTTACACAATTTTGACTCATTATCGACAGTAGCCAGCGGCAAGGCTGGTGGTGACCAGAAGGTCTCCCTGTCGAGACAATTTAAGGATCGTGTTATAGAGCAGGAAAAGAAGCAGTAAGAGAAAATGAAAATAATTCGGCCGAGCTTAAGATTAAATGTTCGTCGGGCACATCGTGGTTCACAAGATGGAAAGGTGTGGCCAAACCTGGAGAACTTCAAAGAAGAAAAAGGGCGTCACACTTAGTCATATCACCCATATTGTGACATGACCCAGTCAGTCTGTGGCAACTTTGTAATCGTGAGTGCTGCACAACTACCATATCCCTTTCCAGCCTCCCCACCGACCGCTCTCTTCACATTCTTATTATACTCGATTTCAAGCGTCGGATTATATTTCTTCAATTCAGGCCTGGTGCTGGCATACATCACGGTACATCCGTCTAAGTCTTGTCTATCAGCTCTTTCCCGCTTACTCGATCCCGCGGCCACCACTCAGTGCAGTCCTTCCTAAATATTTCTCATGGACTCGTTTGATGAGAAGACAAATGGTACTCCAGTCATGGATGTGGAGGAAGTCGTGTCTGTTAGAAATCGTCAGTTGAATCCTCTCTTTGACTTCTACTTCATCTGCTCATTAGCGTGCGTCATTTCCCCGCAGATGAAGCTTTCGCAGCCAAACACATGCCGGATATGGGTCACGAAGTCAAGGACTTTCAGGTTCTTACGTGGAGATTGACGAATTGGAAGAAACTCGACAAGAAACTCACCAGTCCCGAATTTGAGTGCGGCGGGCATAAGTGGTGCGTCATCCTCTACTTGATCTTACATTTTGCCTCTTAAACGACAGCTTTACAGGAGAATACTTCTCTTTCCCTTTGGCAATTCAAATGCACCGCCTAATGATACGGTGTCTGTTTATCTCGACTACGCGGAGCCTAAGAAAGCGCCCGAAGGATGGCACGCCTGTGCCCAGTTCGCCCTTGTCATTTCAAATATCCACGACCCAACTATCTTCACCGTCAGCCGTACGTCCTGTGCACATCATGTTATTTTCGTTTTTTGGTGTTAACAGTTCACAGACGCCAATCATCGCTTCATCGCGGAAGAGTGCGACTGGGGGTTTACTCGGTTCAGTGAACTTCGCAAGCTGTTCAATGTTCAGGATGGGAACTCTCGACCAACTATCGAGGACGAGTCCGCTGATATCTCTGTGTTTGTACGTGTGCTGGAAGATCCCACAGGTGTTTTGTGGCACAATTTTGTCAAGTACGTGTTGGCCGTTGAAACAACCCGAGAAGGCTGCTAATTGATTCGTGCAGCTATGACTCCAAGAAGGAGACCGGATTCGTCGGACTCAAGAATCAGGGAGCCACTTGCTACATGAATTCTCTCCTCCAGTCTCTTTACTGTACCCGTTATTTCCGAAGGGTACGCCTAAATTATCTTCTTACATATCATCATGACGATTTTCGCGTCACAGGCTGTCTATCAAATACCAACAGATGACGACCATCCCACCGAGAGTGTGGCATTGGCCCTGCAGCGAGTGTTCTACCTCCTACAGACCTCAGATCAGCCGGTCGGTAGGTGTTGCTAAAGTATCCGTTCTCGTGTCGCTATTCACATTTCTGTAGGAACCACTGAGTTGACCAAGTCTTTTCGGTTGGAAATCGTTGGATTCTTTCCTTCAGCATGACGTTCAGGAGTTCAATCGTGTTCTACAGGACAAGTTGGAATCCAAGATGAAGGTTCGCAATGCTCTGCTCCCGCTGCCGTTGTCTTATACCACCATCTTAGGGTACTAAGGCGGAGGGTGCTATCACCAAGCTCTTTGTTGGCAAGATGAAAAGTTACATCAAGTGTCTCAACGTGGATTATGAGTCCTCCAGAATCGAGGAATTTAACGGTCTGTCTCGCGATGGATCTCGTCGAAATGGCTGGCTAAATACTATGTCCTGCAGACATCCAGCTCAATGTCAAAGGAATGAAAAACCTTTACGAGTCCTTTAGGGACTATGTGCAGGTTGAAACTCTAGACGGAGAGAACAAGTATCAGGCCGAAGGCTTAGGTCTCCAGGATGCCAAGAAGGGAATAATTTTTGAGTCGTTCCCCCCAGTCCTCCACCTACAACTCAAACGATTTGAGTACGACATTCAACGAGATGCGATGGTTAAGATCAACGATCGACATGAATTCCCTTTCGAAATCGACTTGTCCGAATTTCTTGATTCAGGCGCCGATCGTTCGAAACCCTGGAACTACAAACTTGCTGGTGTCCTCGTGCACTCCGGTGATCTTCATGGTGGACACTATTTTGCCCTCATCAAGCCAGACCGCGAGACTCGATGGTTAAAGTTCGATGACGATCGGGTAACACCGGTCACTGATCGTGAAGTGCTAGAGGAGAACTATGGCGGAGAGAGCTTGAATGGCGCGCCACCAGCAGTTCAACGCAACCAGATGCGTGCAATCAAACGCTTTACGAATGCTTACATGCTGGTTTACATCCGGGAATCCGCGATGGACGAAGTGTTGCCGCAGTTCAAAGAGGACGACACCCCTGCTCATCTCAGTGTGTCATTCATCAAATGTACATTCTTTGAAATATATCTCACCAGTTCTTTGTAGAACGGAGACTAGACGAAGAACGGCTCCATGCGGAGGCCAAGAAGAGGGAACGAGAAGAGCAACATCTTTTTTTTGACCGCCAAAGTAAGCATCCATGTGCATATCTTGATCTATTCGTGTTTTGATTATCCTCTTGTCGTAGGTCATTACAGACGAGACCTTTACTCGCCATGAAGGCTTTGACCTGGCGGCGTTTGACGAGAAGAATTGGCCACCATCTGAGTTGCCCAGCTTTCGTGTGCTAAAACAAGAGACCTATAGCGTTTTCAAGGGCCGTGTTGCTCAACATTTTAACTACCCAGAGAATCAGATCCGGTTATGGGTGCTGGTGAATCGGCAAAACAAGACGGTTCGACCGGACACCCCGATACCGGAAAACGAGCCCACGTTGAGTATGTATACTTCAGTTTGAATGTTCTGCTGGCGTCGCTGATTATGAGAACCAGCTGTAGAGGTCATTCGCAATAACATGGCTGCAAGACAGAACGATCTGCGACTATATTTAGATATTATCCCGGATCCATCGAAGGTAGTTTCACCTTCCTGCTCCCTTGATCGCACTGACAACAAGTTTCTAGCCTGACCCGCCTCCTCAGTCCATCATGGTCTTCCTAAAACACTTTGATGCGTCCAAGCAGACGCTACTGGGTGCCGGCAAGGTATACATGTTACGAACAAGCAAGGTCGGCGATTTGGTGCCCATAATCAATGAACGGATGCGGTTGCCATCAGGAACACCTCTGAGGCTCTATGAGGTTGGTGTGCTAACTAATTAGCCCGGACATATTAAGACCGTTTTCTGTCCTAGGAAATCAAACCTGGGATGATAGAGCTAATGAAGCCTAAGATGTCATTCGCCCAAAGCGAGATACAAGACGGTGACGTTATCTGTTTCCAGATTGATCTTCCTGAGAAAGAGTCAGTCCTTAGTTGTATTTTTCCTTGCTGCGGGTCTTAACGAGGTCAGGATTCACGACTTGGAAAGTCAAGGCCTACACTCCAATCCTATCCAGTACTACGACTTCTTGCAGAACCGCGTCATGATCATCTTCCGGCCAAAAGGTGTGGAACCTGACCATGACCATCCCGAGTTTAGTCTTGTTCTGAGTAAGAAGCACAACTACGATACGGTAAGGTCCATCCTCTTTCGACACCGTATTTTCACTCAATCTCGCATACAGATGTCGGCAAAAGCTGGAGAATATCTTAGGCACGAATCCATCAAGCTTCGGTTTACAACCACCCACGCGTCGAATGGCTCGCCTAAATCCATCCTTAAGAGATCATTAAACCAAGCGATTTCTGAGATCATGGCCCCTTACTATTCCACAAGCACAGTTATTTTGTACGAGAAGCTCGACGTCAGCATTGTAGAGCTAGAGACGAAACGCAGCCTCAAAGTCACCTGGACGGGTATACACAACAAAGAGGAGGCTTCGCATCAGTTCCTCCTTCCAAAGACAAGTTCCGTTCACGATCTCGCCGACCATTTGGCGAAAGAGGTTGCGCTGACACCAGGCGGCACTGGAAAGATCCGCGTTTTCGAGATCTCGAAGGATGGAAAGATGCAGAAGGAGTTTACTGGCTCAGAGATGATTGGTAACATTCCTGACCCCGTGGAGCTTTACGCTGAGGTTTGTCTTACTGTTCTATTATATGGAGACCTCGCTGAGATGCTGGACTTCCAGGAAATTCCTCAGGAAGAGCTGGAGGCCGACGATTCTGATAAAGTCATAGGGGTCTTCCACTTCTCGAAGGACCTCAGTCGAACGCATGGCGTGCCTTTCAAGTTCGTGGTAAAGCGGGTATGTGTGCTACAGCCCCCCGAACGAGGATATGTCACTGACTATCAGCAGGGCGAGAAATTCTCGGAGACCAAGAAACGACTCCAGGCACGAATAGGCGTATCAGATAAAGACCTTGCAAAATATCGCTTTGCATTGATACAGGTGTCCACATTCAAGCAGCCGTCATACATCGAAGATGGTGCGTCTTCGGTCTTGATAAAGGGACCCTCATGTCTGATTACTTGGCCACAGAGGACACCATATATGAGCACCAGTTTGCTCCTGAGGACGTGCTTGGTTTAGACCACATCGACAAGTCGGGCAAAACACGGTCAGCAGGGGAGAAAGCGATTGTAATCAGAGGTTAAATTCAACAGATATGATTTGGGAACTTTCTTTTTTTACATCTCTTTTCTTCCTCCTTGTATTTTCCCCTTTTCTGTGCAATTACAATAACCTTCTCTCGTTTAATGCGGTAATAAAAGCAAGAATCATATTTTAACCAGCATAAAAACCGAAGAACGAAGCTCGATAACTACTTCCGCTTTTTGCCCTTCTTGCTCTAGAAGATAAGTAAGTTATGAAGAATAAAAGAAATCATGTTCTAACTTACAGATTTCGACGGGCTGACAGCAGGGGGTCCAGCCTCTCCATCACTGAGATCAGCGACCGGGGGAGAGGTTATTTGCAGACCATTGACGGGCTTTACTGGTGACGCTACCGAAGAAGCGGGAAGGACGTTTGCTGGAGGAACAGATGAGATTGTGATCATAGGTCCACTGCCTTGGGCTTTTGCCTTCACGCCGTACTTCGTTTCTTGGAGAGGACAGTCAGTATCCTCTCAAAGCGACAGCATATTAAAAGAATGACACTGTACCCAGCTCGGCCTTGATGTCGGGTATTTTTTCGAATAACGCCCGCGTCCGCTCATTCGACAAGAATTCGCCCGCCGCGGGGAAAATGTATTGGCCCCAACCGGGCGCAAAAGAATTGGCTTCTTGGACCACTTCTACCAACTCCGTCTGCGTCTCGTTTTCCGCTGCTTGCAGACTTGCCCAAACACCATCTCCAACAGACCCTTTCTGCAACAAGATCTGCAGAGCCTGTTTGTCCTCGCGAATTTTCATGAGGCGGTAGACATCAGTTATAGCACGACGCATGAGAGCTGCCTTGAGGAGAGGTTCTGGTGTTGGCGGATCATCTTTCTGCAGGAGTGTGATGTACGTATTTCGTTCGGTATGTGGGCCAAAGTAGGATTCTACGAGTTGTGCTAGGAGAAGGACACGAACATGATTAAGAATGACACGCAGCGAAGAAACCAGAAATATACAAACAAGATGTATGTTTCCGGTAGTAATAACTGAAGACAAACAAGCCTCCGAATACAATGATGAGATAAAGAACGGGTACGAGAATGGACGCCATCGCAGGTGGCGGTAACTGATAAAGGTGCTTGAGTTGCTTGCTGGCCACTTGGCAATGAAACGTGGTTGTGTGCTTTTGTTTGATCGGGGAGGTGGCGACCAAATAGCACCAAGCGCGTCAGACTAACCAGCTTCGGCTTCGGAATGCGGGGCCCCGGTTCCCCGTTCCTTCCCAACGACCATGTTAGTTCGAGCAAAGCCCTCAAGCTATCTGCGCAATATCTCTTCCTTCAGTAGCACAAGATGGGCATCTACCAAGGTACCTAATCCTTACCAACATTCGACCCAATCGGCTGAAGTCTTTGATCCCCCAGACTTTGAAGGAAGCCATTCAAGAGGTCATTCCAAAGAAACAAGAGCAACTGAAACGCCTCGTAAGTCTATTTATCTCTCTTCTAGAGGTACGACTACTCACATAAACCAGAAAACAGACTATGCAGATATTACCATTGGCAACGTCACGGTTTGTCCCAGAGCTACTTCTTCATAGTTTCATTGACGACAATGCTCCTCAGGTTTCGAACGTCGTTGGAGGTATGCGAGGCATCAAAGCTATGCTTTGGGACGCATCCGTACTTGACCCGGAAGAGGTTTGTCATGTTTTCGGAGTTCCGTGTCTTCCTCCCTCACCCGTCCTGCAGGGAATTCGATTTCATGGCAGGTCTATCGCCGACTGCCAGAAGGTTCTCCCTGCAGCACCGGATGGTCAAGAAATCATTGCAGAGAGCATGCTCTGGCTCCTTATGACTGGTCAAGTTCCCACTGAGGCAGAGACGCGTCAACTTTCTAGAGAACTTGCAGAACTCGGCAATCTGCCGACAGACGTTGAAACACTTCTGGACTCGTGAGTTTAATTTGACGAGACTTCCCGGGTGGAAACCCATTATGATCCCAACAGGTTGCCGGCCTCTCTGCATCCCATGACGCAGTTGAGCATTGGCGTGGCGGCCCTCAATCATGACAGTTTGTTTCAGCGTGCATACGAGGGCGGCATGAAGAAAAGCGAATACTGGATTCCCACCCTTGATGATTCTCTAAAACTCATTGCAAGACTTCCTGCTATCGCCGCTCGTATTTACCGGAATGTATATCATCCTGAGAATACCCTCCCGCCCATTAACAAAGACCTTGATCTCGTGGGTTCGTATCTTAAACATTCAATCGATCTCCGCATTCTCTACTTAATAGGAGATTCGTCCACAAGGGAACTACGCCAACCTCTTGGGCTATGGCCACAACAAAAGTATGACTGAATACCTTCGGCTCTATATTGCTATCCACGGGGATCACGAAGGAGGAAATGCGTCAGCACACACAGCACGTACGTTCTTTGGTAGCCTTGAAGCGTTCTTCCGACGGCTGATGGCTCTACAGACCTCGTTGGGTCGACGCTGTCTGATCCATACTTGTCGTATTCTGCAGCCCTGTTCGCACTAGCAGGGCCACTTCACGGGCAAGCCTTCTCGTGATAGCATCAGTAATAGTTGACTCATCTTGTCACAGGCTTGCCAACCAGGAGGTCCTGAGATGGCAGCTTGCCATGCAGAAAGAGATCGGGACCGAGGTTTCACCTGAAAAGATCAAGGAATATCTCTGGACGACCCTCAAGTCTGGCCAAGTCGTCCCTGGGTAGGCACATGCACTTTTGTCTGGAAAATAAAGCGATGACATACGGACAGCTATGGCCACGGCGTTCTCCGAAGTCCCGACCCTCGTTTCATGGCGCTCCAGAGATTTTGCGAAGCCCGACCTGATCTTCAGAGTAGTCCTATCATCCAGCTTGTTCAAAAGGTGGCTTTCTTTTTTAATACTAGTCATGTCCGGCCTAACGACTTCCCGTAGACTTTTGAGGTCGCTCCTGGAGTATTGAAAGAGCATGGCAAGACAAAGAATCCTTATCCCAATGTTGATGCCACATCGGGTATGGCAACCCATCTTTATGAACGGTTTATACTACATTCTCACTGTTGCTGGTGCACAGGATGCGTTCTCTATCATTACGGCCTCACGGAGTTTAAGGTATGTATTGCTTAGTTACGGTCTGCATATGTGGTGTAACAATCTCCGAATCCTAACAGTACTATACCGTAATCTTCGGAGTATCTCGAGGTTCGTCTCTATTTGTCTTGTCATTCATACGCGCCGACTGAAATATCCTTCTTCAGCGCTAGGTGCTCTCACACAACTGGTGTGGGCTAGAGGTTAGTGTTTCGGTTCCTATGGGGCTCGCAAGTGGATTTGCAAGTATTGACTTTTTGATCTCCCACTTAGCTCTTGGCCTCCCTATCGAGCGCCCGAAATGTAAGCCGTATATCTTCACTGTTCACTCCTGGACACATTACTGACCCAATGACCAGCATTGTCCCTGGATGCTTTAGAACAAGCGGTAGGATTCAAAGCTCACTGAGCGATGTTGATCAATTTACATGTGCATTATCTACATACATTTGGAACCAAGAGGAAGTTCATTACCACGAGTAGTCCATTCGTTCATATCAAATAGTAATGTACAACAACATAACAGACTTCTTGCGAACCTGTCGCTAAGAAACTGCGGGCGACAACCGAGAGCAGAAGAAATACCATGACACCACAGAAAATGGGTATACTCAGAAAGGCAGAAGGACACATCGCTAGAATCGGCGCATCTGACCTTGCGGAAGCTGCTGCTGCTGCTGGGGAGGCATCATTTGAGGTGGCCGCGCGCCATATCCAGGCCCATTGGCTGGAGGCATGACACCTGGAGGAGGGCGCATCTGTTGAGGGGGAGGACCTCCACGACCTGGACCAGGAGGAAATCCCTGCTGTGGCGTCCCTCCATATCCAGGCGTATGTGGGCCCTGACCAGGGATCGGTCCGCGAGAAGGTGGCAGGGCGGGGTATCCGCCCGGAGGCGCTCCTCTTCCAGCTGGAGGAAGGGAATTGGTGTGTTGGGGAGGGGGGCGCTGGTGTGGAGGTGGCACTTGGCCAGGACCCGGCGGAGGCCGCTGACCAGGAGGAGGTGTGCCGGTTGGACCGTTATCACGAAGGGTTACAGGCGCTGGACGGCCGCCGTTTGTCATAGGCGCTGCAGCAGGGGGAGGAGGATTCTTTTCAGCAGCCTTCATGATTTCGTCGCTGCGATGTACCGTTGAGTCACTGGTAATTAGGTGAAATAGAGGGGAACTGACTCGAGCAAATTGAGCGCTGCACATAATACGACCCACTCCACACAGTCCTCGTTACCTTCGCCCAAAGTCTGCCAAACGGCCTTCTCTTCGGGAGTCTTTCCGGTGATGCTGATCCTAGTTCCGCCGCCATTTGGACCGGGCGGGTTCTTCTGAATCTTGCCAAACTCGATGCGCTTGGGTGGAATGTTGTGGCCGGCGTAAGCAAAGTAAAACATAGACCAAAAGGCAGCGTTAGGATTTGGTTTCGAGACTTGGAAGAGTGGTAGATCAGGAGAGTCTGCTGATGGTAAGGAGAGTTTGTAGATGGGCGATATGACACCTGTGTTGGTGATGGACCACTTTAAGTTCCGAGAGGCTTCGCAACGAACGACGCGAGAGGCAGCGGGAGAAGAATGGCCTGGATCGGAAGCAGAGCCTTTACCATTCTTTTGCTGAGGTGGGAATAACTTGGCGACACAGAGATCGCCTTGAGGAGAGGGCGTCAAAAGATAGTTTTCAGAGTTCTAAATAAGAAGGGTAAGTGAGAAGAAGGGGAGAAGTGGTGAATTGGAATCACAAAGTTTGTGTGAAGATAGGAATACAAGATGTTGGACGGTTGGCCTGTGGTGGATTAGGCATTGGATATAGAGCTGTGAATAGGAAGGTACATACCATGAGGGGTGACGATCAAAGTTGGAAGGTGATTAGGAATTGGGGGATGTGTAGGAGAAGTGTAAACGGCGTAGATGGCTGGTTAATAGCAGGTCAGTTAATGTATACGAATAAATGCAAGAAAAGTACAGACCGGCCATTATTGTTAATGTCAAGGGCAGAGTCACAGTTCGTTGCAAGGGGTGGTTACGGTTTGATACAAAATATGCATAGATCCGGGTGAAAATCAGTGTGACGCGGAAACATGGTCACAGCAGTGACAACAACTTGTGCATCGATTTCGGTCGCCTTCTTCCCGCAAAGATGATGAACATGAAGGGGTTGAAGAAAACGCTGGTTTGAAGTCCTGTTATATTCCTATACGCGTATCCTCATTCTTCTTTTTCTAGCTTAATAGAAAGGATAGTAAGAAGGATTCAAAGTCTAATAACACCAACAATT
>RZIO01000003.1:2275339-2290437 GCA_004338095.1 Gloeostereum incarnatum
ATTCCCCGGTGCCGGTGCAAGCGAAGACGGCCCCAGTGTCGAGGAGGTTGATTAAATTCGCCGTACTTTTTCGGACTTTGCACAGGTGCCCGCGCAAAACGCTATATTAATGATCCATTGCATCTTGTACATTACAATATATCATGATTAGATTCTCAATTGCCATTGTATTACTATCATGATTTTGTTTGTGTGAACAAAAAATCTTGTGAGGCAATGGAACGCCCCGTTTTTTATTGGACCAGTGCCTAGTTTTGATGAGAGAGAGAGAGAGAAATCAGCATTTATTGACCGCCACATGGTGGGAAAAGACGCGGTGGCCACCTAATTATGCTAGTCGGTAGCCTAGATGTACTTTAGTGATCGTAATGTGGGAAGTCGGGCAAGAGTGGTAGAGCGGTTAGTCACTGGCAGTGTAAGTAGTGAGTGTTAGCTCCGTGTCTGTGTCTGTACCAGAATATAGAGCATAGACTACATAAAATAAAAGCTTTTATTTTATGTAGTTATGTAGTGGAAAGCATGTTTTGAACAACCCAGCCCCTTTGGTCCCCATCCAACAATGCGGACAGCTATTTCTAGGGCTGAGAAGGTGGGAAGAAGGTTGGCATTTGTGGTGGGAAGTGTGTTACGAAAGGAGCAGCCCACACTCGTTCCCCCGGCTGGTTTTGATGACAGTCGATATGGAAAGGCCGCAGAGTCCATCGATTATCACACAACCCTCTGAAGTATCTGGTATCAGGTCTATGTTCAAGTTGTAGTACCGAGTGTATAAAATGTGTATACCTCTGGAAAACTGCTGATCTTATTGTAAAACTTCTAATACACGCGTCTTAAGACCAACGAGACAGTCACAAAGTCAGGGCAAGATTAGGGGACTAGGCAGGAATTAACTCGGAAGGTATGCGGGGGATCGCCAACTGCCTGTCCATGTGATTGGCGTCCGGAGGTCATTTGAGGCCTGACAGATTCACGAAAGTTCTTCACGCCAGAAGTCCCAATCGCAGTATCGGAACTGGATGCCAGTGATCACGATCAATGCTCTATTGCAAGCGCTCGTCTTATGAAGAGGTATTGGGTCCGTTATATCCCCCGACGGGGGATGGTGAGAATGCACTCGTCAGGATTCGTTGGAAACAGAAATAGACATCGGCAAGTCACCGAGGGAAGCCACATTGGTACAGCCCTGGGGATGAGTTTTCAGAAAGAAAAACATCAATCATCTAGGGTGAGGAATTGAAAGGCGTACGTTCGTTCTCGTTTCTGTCTTATGATGGTCGGTTTCTATATTGTCAACCGGGATGATGCTAGAGACTACTTTGCTCTCGGTGAGGGAATCACAGGGGAAAGAGGATCCAATGCGCCACGGTACATGACGTCTAGTCATCGCCATGATCATCTGAAGGTTCAAAACGGTAAGTATTCTTCCTTGTTCTCCACGGGAAGGCCGGACAATTGGTCATTTGCCAGTTGCTAGGACTGTCCAGAGCGGCTTATGGCCTACAAAGCCTGTGTGAAGAGAAAGTGCTGTATCTCGTACCACTGCGGGGATTGACAGGGCCTTCCACTTGAGCGGTTTACTTGCTGGGGGAAAATATCGCGGCCTTCCTGCCGGTATCAGTTGATTCCCCCGAATGATTAATTTTGGAGATCTAACAGGCTGTCAACATGTGCTGGGGGCTTCTGTAAGTTCTGTTCACAACATTCCCAGCCTAGGCGAGGATTGCCCTGTGCCGTTGACCTCGGGATCTACACACTATCAACAATGTGTCTGCAGTTCATACTCGGCTGATCTTTCACTCTCGTTGTCCCTTGGCCCTGAAGTTATAAGGTCAACCCGTCGTTTTCCCGTTCCCGTAAAGACAGCATCCTTCTCTCTCTCACTGATATCACTGCTTCGCACCGGTGCCACCGAAGTCTTCATTATCCACGTGTGTATTTCTGACACCGTTCTTTCCGGCGTTGGATAGACGCGACACCGTGAGCATTAGAACCCTTCCTTCGCAAAGGTCTAGCTAGTTTGGCTTATAATCCTCGATTGAACTCCCCCTTGCTGATGGCAGTTCCATCCCGTCAACCATGCGTTCCAAACCATCAATGTCGCCCACTCACAGCGCATCACCATGGACAACAACCACGCCTTCAAGAGCAAGGCCCCTCTTAGGCGACAGAAGAGACGATGAAGATAGTGATAGTCTTGATGATGATCCTACTCCTCCACAAAGAGCATCCGGTCGCAACACCCAAGGTCGCAAGCCGTACGTTGCAGGATGCATCCCCATCAACATCGTACGAGATCTCGATTGACAGACCTATGCGTAGATCTGGAGCCTGCGTTCATTGCAAATCTTTGAAGGTACCCCGTCTGTGCTTTGGCTCATGGCAGATGGGCTGACACTCGTCTCAGGTCCGGTGTGAATTTAGTCCGGGCGAGAAAGTATGCCAAAGGTGTCAAGCTGGAAACTACGAATGCCAACCACGAACTCGCAAGAAGCGCAAGCCTGCACCGTTAGTAATTCCCCGATATACTACCGCGCTACCTCACTTCTGTACGCAGAACCCACGAGGACCTGCAAGAGAAAGCACACAGTCAAGACTTTCGAATCCAGAGTCTTCTCCAACAGTTTGACCAGTTGAAAGCGGAGCATAAGATGAAGGAGTGGATAAGGGTGGCAAGTGACCACTCATTGCTTCCTCGTACGTTATCTTTTAGTTCTCATTTGGCTGGATACTTGCTGGACGACGCAACAGACTCAAAAGACGCAGGACTTGTCATCCCAAATCGAGGCGGGTGCCTGCCAGATTGCTCCCCTGAAGTCGCTGCAGTGACCTCGTTCGCACCAGGTACCTGATTAAATAGACATTTTCTATTCCTCGATCGCTGACTGTCGTATCAGGCCATGGACCAAGTTTACTCGCGCCACCAGACATCGTGAAGTATTGCTCCCTATACCCAGAAGAAATAAATAAGCTATTTGAAATGTACGGTTTAACCCCCCTCCCATTTTTGTGTCTCTGACCTTTGGTTCCAAGATACTTCAACAAGATCAACGTAATCTAATCTCAGCTTGTTCAAGAATTGTCTGACAAATGTCCCTGCAGCCTTATTTCTCTCTGTTAGATTCCGACCTACACACGCCCGCGTACTGTATCTGGACATGTCCTTTTCTTTTTACAGCGAGTACGGCGTTGAATCAATGATATCCATGCGCTTTACTCACAATCGCTTCAGTTTGCGCAACGGCGTCTCGACACTACTCAGAAAGACCGGGGTTATACCCACTGGCGACACAGTTTGCTCGTGATGCGGCCGGGAAAGCACTCGTCAATGGTTCCAAGAGCATCGATGTATGTCAGGCATACATGATTCTGTCTGTATACCCCGTACCCACCAAAAAATGGGTCGAAGATAGAAGCTGGTTGTTTATGGGTCTCGCAATTCGGTAAGCTAGTCTGCTCTTTCGCCTGAACGCCACATCCGTACGTTGCATCCTTAGCATTGCGATTGAGCTCGGACTTGATCAACCATCCACCACTTCCTGTGATGAGCGGGAAGCCCTCAATAGAACTCGAACCTGGTTGAACTGTTTCTGCGCGGACGGATCCCATGCCATCCAATTCGGGAAAATGCCGATGTTGCGTCTCGACGACTATTTAGCCACAAATTCGCAGTCCTGGTACCACTCTTCCCCCATGAATTTGCCCTATGATGTCCACCTATGTGCATACGTGCAATTGCTTATCATCATGGCAAAATGGCGGGTTCTAATCGATAAATCTAAAGATGAAGAAGTAGACCTTTTTTCTTCTGGTGTCCTATGCTGGCCCTTATCACTTTTCCAGCTTTTCGACATCATTCATGCTTGCACCT
The DNA here is from genome assembly GCA_004338095.1 of Gloeostereum incarnatum. Lineage (NCBI taxonomy): Eukaryota > Fungi > Basidiomycota > Agaricomycetes > Agaricales > Cyphellaceae > Gloeostereum > Gloeostereum incarnatum. The sequence continues at coordinate 2,279,208 of RZIO01000003.1, forward strand.
CAACAGCGAAGAGTCTGAATGACGAACTCAATCTGTGGGTGGGGAGATACGCGGAGGAGTACACATATAAACGTAGGTCCTTATGCGAATTTTTTTCTTTTCCCAAGCGTTTCACTGAACTTTCGTGCAGCCCTTTTGGTATGTGCCTACCGGGGTAATACCACCCAAATGTATGGGCAGATTTTTACGCATGTATTTCACATCCTGATTCCACGCAATGAACACTACAGGATCACAGCATATCTGCGCCTGGTTGTTCTGGCTGTCGGATTTCAGCACAGCGTAAAAACAGAGACGCTTTCGAGAGACTCTGAAGTGTTCAAACAATCAGTAGACGCCGCGAGAACTGTGATTCAAATCACGATAGAACGTCTCTACCCGACTGGGCACCTTCGCAACGCGATGGAGGCAAATTTTGTCTATGTCGCGTTTGCTGGTGCGTTTCTACTGAACGTAAGTGCATATTATCAAGGTCATGAGTACTTTTCATGTGTGCCATAGCTTCTTCGCCCTCTCTTTCTTTCCATGCTGGACGACGATACTCAAGAAGACATTATCATCAGTGTTTGCCAGCTGATGAAGATTCTTGGCTCCAAAGAGGTAGCGTTGGACGGAAGACATACGCCTGCACTCTACTCTCGTTTCCTGTCTTCGTTGCTGGAAAAACATAATGTCAAGCTCCCGCGTCGACACGATTCAGATACTTCAGACCCCAAGTTCTACCCCAAGTATGGAGACAGTCGTGAACACATTTCGCCTGAAATCTTTTCTTGGCCGGATGTCAGGCATTCAACATCCCCTTCTACGGGGGATACACCGGAAACCATCTACTCACACTCCAATGAAGCCGATATGGATTTCAGCTTGAACCATTTTGGTGCGTGACATCTAGCCAAATTTGAAGATACGGGACCTAAACTATGGCCCAGTCCGCACGGTTACCCAAGAACTTCCTGCTCATTCGTTCATGACCAGTAGCTGGCATGAAACATGGGATTCCAGAGACTCCGCGACAGCGAGTACTTGGTCGCTGCCCCCTTTCCATGATGGGTGGAGATAATGTTATTTAAACGCTGCTACTGCTGGAAACTTCTTTTTCGTTGTACAATTTATTTCCAAATTCCGTTTCTTTCTTTCTTTCTTTCGGTATCATATATATGTACGCGCTAGTACTATGACGATGTTTCCTCCTGTGGGTTGTGAGCGCATCATGAGTAGTCCGGACTCGACGGCGACTGCCTACAGCGAGGCCTACTAGGTTTGTAATAGGCTGATGTGGGCACTTGAGTCGGGGGCCTCACCTGAGCCTGCATAAGTAATGTGCTTACGTAACCCGACAATCGCCTCGTTTCAACTCAAGCCATCAAGATTCAAGGCCTCACCGGCACCAATGGAATATCTAAAGATACCTAGTAGAGCACCGATAGAATCTATAAAGTCAGTGGTACTTCTGCTCCGATTCATTTTGACCGCACCTTTTGTTCTAGAGTCGCGTATCGCAACATTCTCTCCTCTGGGACTACACTGGCCCGCCTCAAAGATTCTGCACTCGCCGATCGTTTACTTCACTCTTCTTTCCAATCAGAATCGGTAGCAGTCCCAGGGAGGAGCATTGCGTGGAAGGTGCTAGTGTTTTCCGGCAGCTGTTTCTGGCTTCTGTTCTCAATCCTCGTTACTTAAGTTGTTTCTGGTCCCCACCGAACCTCTGAGTGCTGAAGTTGGGCCAAATATCTTGCTCGATTCTTTAAGCGTCTTCCGGAAGCACTACTCTGACGGACTTCTCGATATGATGAGAGCGCCGGATGGAAGCTATGAAGACGGCTTCACGTTGCCAGGATCCTCCGTTTCTCCCGAGCGCGCCACTAAGCCGCCGGATAATCTGGAGAGGAATAACCCCCTCAGCTTGGATGCGGAGGTATGTCAGTGTTTATTGTCTAGATTTAGAATTCTAAATAGTCGAGTGCAGAATCCTTGGACACAATGGTTCGCCGCAATGGAACTGCGAAAGACGATATTGCAAGACGTAGAACGGACGTTCGTAGCATTCACGGACTTATCTCTACCCTCAATGAATTTATTCGGATCACAGGTTTCCTGAGATTGATTTCTTTCGAATCCCTGAAGTACAGTCTCAACTCGTCAATATATTGTTCCTGTACTGTATGTCTCATCCGTCCGTTGGTTATCGACAAGGTTTAGTGTTCTTTTTTTATGTTGTTGCTTTCAAGCCTTACTATGTGCCATAGGGATGCATGAACTTTTGGCCCCATTGTACTATGCTGTGGACTATGACTCTCTTCCTCCCGGCTCTTCGAGCTCAGACGGCGCAATTATGGAAGATATTTGCTCCAGGACCTGGATTGCCGCAGATGCATGGGCATTATTTGAAGCTATGATGAGAGGCATCTCAAGATGGTATGAATGGCGGGAATCCACGCCATCCAAGCAGGACGTTATGTCTCCACTTCCCAAGCACGTCCACTTGAATGTCAATGGACAGGTCGACCTCAAGCCCTACGTCTCGCCAATAGTAGAAACCTGTAATCACATACAATCGACCTTGCTGCGGTCTGTAGACCCTGTCCTATGGAAGCATCTACAGGGTACTGGAATCGAACCACAGATTTATGGAATGTAAGTGCTCACTGTATTTACATTGAAATTAAAACTGAAGGATTGCAGCCGATGGCTGAGATTATTGTTCACCCGAGAATTTTCGCTGCCAGATGCGATGAAATTGTGGGATGGGTTGTTTGCGTCTGATCCCACCTTTGAGCTTACACCATGGATATGTGTGGCTATGTTGATACGGATACGCAACGAGCGTAAGTAGAGCCGTGATGTCTTTCTGTGTTTATTCAATTTCTGTTTAGTTATATCCTCCGATTATAGTGGACAACTTACCGTGCTCCTGCGATACCCATCTCCCCCCCGTTCCAACGAGCCGCCACATCATACTAGTCTATTGTTGCGTCAGGCGATCGCTCTTCAGATGTCCCCTACTGCCGCAACGGGTGCGTCGATAATGCTGGAAAATAGAAACCTCTTGGGCATCCCAATCGACGTTCCAGAACCTCCTCCCATCCCCCGGAAGCGGAGTACGCAAAACACTCGGCCGCCATCTGCTTCACGAACTAGCATTGATGATGCGAGACATTCGCGTCAATCAAGCGCCTCACAAATGGGTTTGCCTGAGATGCTTGCTCGTGGCTTGTTGGAGCGAGGTGAGAGTCTGGGTATCAACAAGACTTTCATGAGTGCAGTCTCGGAGTTCAAAGTGAGTTCTACGCCACTTTTTCGCGAATATTTATTAATTCTTGAGGCAGCGGAATATCCCAGACTTGGCTTCACTTGCAAATCCTCGCTCTAGTCCAGCCAACCATGCCGCGTTTCCCATGAAAGACGAGAGAACTATTGACGAGCGTCCACCCTGGGAGCCCAAGAGCCGGATCGAGATAGAAAGAGACATGAATGAGCTTCGACTCAGAAACCACAAACTTGGGGATTCCCTTGGCTGGGTCGTCGATATTCTATTGCAAGACGAAAGCCAGGTATCAGATACTCAGTGGCTCCAGAAGCAGAAGAGTGCTGCTCTTGAATCTCTGGCATATGTCAGAGACGTTCTTTTATCGGGGGCTGTTGACCTCGAGGAGAGCAGACTATTGAGCGAAGAGGAAATTGAAGCGAGGAATGAACGGTCACAGGAGAAACAGAAGGCGATGTTCTCTGCTCCTGAACCTACTGCTCCCAGCCGCGTTCCAGTGGTTGACACCAAATCCAGAACTGTGCACACTTTGACACCACCCTTAAGGGCGCCAGCGAAGGATGTCCCGTTCATGGTATCCACCCCAGGGTCGTCGTCCTCACCCGCTGCGAGACTCGCACCCTGGACATATACACCCTTTGGAAATTCTACTTTACCTGCCACTACTCTACCAAGGCCGCCACCGCCAACCTCTACCAACTTCCATCGAATGCCTGACCCCAGCCTCGCGGTGGCTGGCAAGTCAAAATCCTCTCCCCTACGGAAAAGTCAGGCCTCCAACGACCCCCTTGGGGTTTCCTAGATCACTAATATTATCACCTGTAGTCATGTAACTAATGATGTGTACCATACAGTCTGTATACTGCCACCTTACAGTAAGCTTGAAGGATTGTAAACAACTTGAATCCAAGCCATGTCACAAACGGAGGGACACTTCAAAGGGAACCGCTTGGGGCCTAACGGTGTTTCTCAAGCTAGCTTGTACGTAGTTGAAATCCAAGTTCATTGTAGTGCGGGACCTATGTACATACTAGAAAGACATTGGGGGCGGAAGTGTCCGCGTGGCACCGCTCTGTCTTACATACATACAGATTTCCTGATTATAAAACATAAACGTAGTCAACGCCGTGCATAGCATCGTCAGATTCGTCAGTCATTGCTCTATTTGATGATTTCTGCCTTCAATGCCCGAGCAACTGCGTTGATAGTTAGTTAGTAGCTGTCCGTCTTAGACGTCACGTCACGTCGGTTGGCTCGCGGTATCGATCTCAGACAAGGTTGGCAGCTTGAGTTGGCTCCGACGTCTATACTCGTCTGTCTGTTGGATCGCTGCTCGCGAGCATGGAAAACGCGCATTATCTGAATGATTGGTGCGCCTCGGGAGCGGTTATAGTGGTTACGTCAAACCTATGCAGGCCAATCTTCAACCCGGTACAGCCCAGTACACTACATTAGGAGAGAGATACATCGAGAGCATGTTGACTGAAATAATTTTCAGGAAAATATCTCGCTCTCACACTTTTTCCGCCGAAATATCGGCCATCCAATTCTCGGACGGTCTTCCACGCACCCGCAGGTCCCGCGAAAACGACGAAAATACGTACAGCATCAGAAGGGCTAGGTGGGGGAGGATTCACCAAGTGCACAACCACACGTTCGACAGTCCCGTTCTTGGAACATTCATCGCCTGAAATTGGGTATGAGCATACATCACTTGGACAGCTGAACTTAACCGACCAATTTCATCTCTCAGATCTTCATCGTCGACATCATCGACGCCAACCATGTTGGTGAGAACAACGATACGGCTAGGATCACCAAACCGTAGCCGCTCCGAAGCGTTCGTGTCATTATTGTTGATAATCCGTCCCATAGTCGGGCCTTGGGGTGTTTTTGCTTTTCCCACTTTTCCCTTGTTGCACTTGCTCGACAGTCAGAGCGTTGACAATGCCGGAACCGTCAGCGCCGAGGCCTTGACCTTCTTTGTGACCCCATTTCGCCATGAGACGCGCCGCAAAACCATGAGGATCCGGTCTGGAATACATCTTGATTAGCCTTCTTATGGGTTTTTATAGAAAAAAATAACAGATACCTCTTTTCCTCAACCTCAGCAGGAGAAAAGCCCGCCGGTACATCAGGAGCGTTTCCAGCTAATGCGCTGAGCCTGGCAGCAATAGCAGCGGCTTTGATTTTAGCCTCAGAAGCATCTGAGAATGCCCCAGGTCCACCAGGGGGCGGGGGAGCAGGAACCGAAGGAGGCGCAAACGGATCGAAAGCCAATACAGGCGGAGACGGCTGACGAGGCAGGATAGCTGGAGAAGGAGGGAAACTGGACATTGTCAGGGGTCGAAGATGAGCATCGTCGCTTGTCCCCGTCTCCGGTAAGGAAAGGGGAGGTGAGCGTTCCCGAGTTGGGTTCAACTGAGGAGGTGCCGGATTCGAACGAGCGGACATGGCGAGACGACGTTGGTACGCCTCGTCGCCAGTCAGGGTGACGTCAACGACAGCGGGAGGAGGTTCGACATCTGGTCCAGACCAGGGTCGATCATCATAACGGCCTGAAGAGCAAATCTAGTTCGATATGAAATTTGCGAGAAAATGCTCTGGTGCTCACCAGCTTTCCTTGGACGTTCGTCCTCAGAGTTTGTTCCATCACTATCCGAGTAGTCGCTATATCGGTTCCGTTTCCGATCATCGGCTCTGCGACGTTCTCTGCGTTCTATCCGTTCCTTTTGCTTCCAAACCTTGTACTCGTTGTAATCATTTGGGCGCAAGACATCGTAGGGTTCCATAGGATCCCAAACAGCAACGGCGGGTGAAATCTTATTCTGCAAGATGGGAGAACTTTATCGACTGAAAAAAATAGAAGCAGAGAGACATGTACGACGCGCCTTTTTACCTTTGCCTTTACCTCCTTTTCCTTTCTTCTGCGTGGACCTAAACCCGTTGACATCCTCATCGAGGATCATTGAAGGGGGCTTGACTTTCTTGCCCCATCCTTGCTGTGGTTGATCAGAAGCGACGGGAGATTCTTCGACCTTGACGAGTTCTGGAGGAGCGAAAACAACTGCAGTAGAGGAAACCGCCGCAGGTACAGCGCCAATGGGAATTCTCGGTGGGGCCTTGGCCTTCTGTGCTTGGAGGGTTCGCCTGACTGGGGCAAAGGCGAGAGATGCGGACCAGCCTTTTATGTTTCCGATTGAAAATGAGAAATGGATTATTTCAATAAACGATTTATACGATCGAAAAGGTGTAGCAGATATGAGTACCGGCTGTGGGTTTAGCTGAAGCAGCTGCAGCTGGAGGTGCAGTTAGAGGTGCCGCAGGAGCTTGAATTGCTTGCTCTGGCTCGACGGGAGTTGGTTTTAGTTCTGGTGGAGGAGTAGAAGATGAAGAAGATGGAATTGGTGCAGCGGAAGAGTTGAAGGCTGAACTTGACGAGAACTGGATGCCGCCATACAGACCACCAGCTCTGCTCGCCATGATGGTGGTACGGAATAAGGAACGCTCAGTACCACGTGACAGGTACATGTCCGCCACAGGCACCCACAACTTCAAGACTGTCCTTATAGATTATGATGACAGCAATACTACATATAGGATTCATATTCTGGAGAATAGTTCTTTCCAAACATGGCCTCCTTGACTGCATGAGAAGCCGTATCAACCGTGCTTGACAGAGCGCCGCTCGGTTTCTCTTTGGTTGCAGTAGTGTTTGTCGGATTTTTTTTTTCATTATAAGCCATTATAATGCCCCTTATAAGGCAATAAATGGTCGACTCTCTTTCCGAAAGGGGTTTATTTTGTAGAAAAAAAATTGGAAAATTTCCGACATTGTCATTAGCCCATCCATCGTCTAAAACAGAACGCGTGAACAGAGTTCTGGGCACACTGGTCAAAGAGACGATTCGATTATGCCAGGGCGTCCTTCGACAACGCCTGCAGTCTGTTTGAACCGGCGTGCAGCTCCACGGACTCCTTAGAAATTTGGACCCGCACCAGCACTGTGAGCTTCACTGGTGGGGTCACAGACCTACAGCAGGAAAGAAGTTAAGAGGGGACAGATCACATTCGATGCGTGAGCGCTCTCACGAAGTTGGTCTCTATCGGATTGCTGTTGTTTGAAGAAGTAGTTGGGTTTGCGACACCGGGATGGACGTCAGGACCTAGAAAACTTTCAGGTTAGCAAAGATCAACATCATCTAGCATGCTCGCCTTGTGCGCGGAGAGACGTATCATTTAAAGACATGATGAATGTAAGGAATCATTGCACCCTTCTTATATCTTGCTCAGAGGTTATGACGTCCGCCAACGTAAGGAAGGATCGTCAATGTGGCGTAAGTGCTTGGGGCGGGCATGTGAACAGATATTCTCATGTACATTACGGACACTCTACGTTAAGCGCAGTCTATCGGTGACGCCGATGATGTGCTCAAAGTACTTCTCCCTGACCGATTTGCTCATGACATGGACAGCGAAATTTCCTGCATCTACCATTGCCCAGCCGTTTTGAGCTTTGCGTTTTGAATTCGGGGGCAACAAGAGCGGAGGCCTGTGGGTCAGGAGCTAGAAATAAAGGAGTTTAATCCTATCGCAATATTGTTCAGGTGAAAGTGAAAGGCTTACAGTTTTCCGTACAACACGCACTACGGACTCTACTGTTCCCTTATTTTCAGTCCCATCTTTTACCTGTTAAAAGGGTGTCAGAGTGTAGCACCGAATCTGTAGATTTAACAAGGTGAACCTGAGCAAAGAGCAGCCAGTCCCACAGACCGCCGGGGACATCAAAGGCAGATTCTCCGGCGTAAGTTCCGCCTCTCTTCCGTCGCGTGCCATGAGGTAGTGTGAGGCGTAGGAGAGGTACGGGACCTGTCGGTATCGGTCTAGTGACGAGAAGAGTGGAAGTATCTAAGAAGGGGGAAAACGAGAGTTGTCTATGAAGCTCTCTGAGAGGGAGAGGAGCATCGAAAGGAGCTGGTGGGGCGAGAGAGTGCTGATGAGAATGTGAGCCAGACTCGTCGTCCTCAACGAACCACGGTGTCGGCAGAGAGGAAAGACAACGACGAGAGATGCTCGTCGTCGTCGGTCGCGATGTCGCCCGCCGCCAGAGTGCGAGGCTCATGATCGTTTTAGGAAAGATGGACGGAGTTTGAAAAGAAGATTTCTAGTCCTGAACACAACATGGGAATTCGCGCCTGCGTCGTTGTCTGTGCGACCAGCTTTCTTCTCGGTATTTTCTTTCTATTTTCTGTTTCTATCTCTCATCTTTCTCCCCAGGCTCTCTTTTTACAAACTGGATTGCAGATTCCTTGACACTATGGAAGCAGCCCGTGCTGGATGAGAACCTCTGGGCGGCCGCCTCCTACTACTCTATCTTATCCAGTTTCCCTCCCAATATGATGTTCTTCCTGTTTGCTGTCGTGACCCTCGGTGCTACCACCATCCTATGGAGTCTTCGCGACGGAGAGGCTGGCAATCTCATGTTCGACGGCGGAAGCATCTGTGAGCACTCATCAGCCCAGCGACTGGCCTACCCTGATAAACCCATCTAGTCCTCTTCGCTACCACTGTAGTTGTATACTCGTACTCCGTCATTCCAAGTATGTTTTTTCTCTTTTCTTCTGCCTCTCTGAGACCCTATCCCTCAGCTCTCCGCAATGATTTCTCCCCTTTATCCATCAAAGCAGACCACGACGTAGCCTTCCCCCCGGCTCTCCGCATCTCCACTCTCGACTTAGCCTCCAGCAACCTCATCTGCAGCGTCGCCCTGACCGGTGTTCTAGCTCTACAAGCAGGCAGGTACTGGGCAGACAAAGAAGAGTCCGAGACTGAGGAATCAAGAGATGGACCGCAGCTGACATCTGCTCCAGAGACTCATGGAGAGAGAACGGATTCGTGATGGTCATCTCATATTCATTACTTTGTATTTCTCTTCGGTGATCTGAATACATTGCAGAGGGGATTTCTTATTAAAGATTAATGTGGGGACTCCATAATGTTACTCTATAACAAAAGTCATAAATTGGTAAACAGTCTAATGGCTCTCATCTTCCTTGACGATGTCCTCTTTTCTGGGCTTCGAGTTCTTGATTTCCTTCCCTTGTCCTATGATCGACTGTGCATCGCCGTCCACAACGATCCCTGTCGTGGATGTCAGTAGGCATCATATGAAATAAAAGAGAACACCCACCCAAACCCTCTTCCCTGACAAGACCAAGAACGTGCTCCAACTCAACGAAACCGTCCTGATCCACATCCAGTTTCTTAATCACCGCATGTCCGACTTCATCATCTGGCTTGTGCTTGATGACGGTTAGAGCTTTCTCCAAGTCTTGCACAGATATTCGTCCTTGCGCATCGGCAGAAATGAGTTGAAGAGAGCTACCCACCCGGCTGTCGTATTCCTGCAGTTGCGAGTCAATTTTTGTGATCATGCTCCGGATCCGCTTTGTCAGTGCACCGGACGGAGACTTGGGGTCCTGTTCGGAAAAAAAGTAAGATAAGATCAAAGAACCAAACATTCGACGAGAGCCACGTACCTCCTCGGCCTGCAGATTCTCCTCCATCAACGCCCTGAGCTCATCACGTTCTTGCAAGACGCTAGATTTCGCGGAAAGAATGGAAAGAGCCTCTGCAAGCTCCTTGAGTTGCTCAGACGTCATTCGGTTTTCGTCGTCGAGTTTTTCAGGCATAAGCTAGAGGCCAGTCGTCAGTTATAAACATAACACAGATGTTTAAACTAACTTCGGAATCAGGCAGAAGAGACTGGGCCGTTTGAGCTTCGAGCTGCTCAGCTTCCCTCTTGGCACGTCGAGCGTCTTCTTCTTTCTGCTCTTGCTCTTCCTCGTCCTCAATAAGTTCCTCTTGTTGCTGCAAGACCTCGAGCTTCTGCTTGTAGCTCGCTTGTTCGGAATCAACCTCGAGTTCGGCTTCGTTGAGCTAGGCGATACGTGCATCAACGAATGACAGACTAGAAAAGGCGTGAAACAAGCGCACCAGATTATCCGGAAGACCGCTCAGCACACTTTCCAAGCTTTTGATGACTGTAGTCTTTCCATCCTCGTTCTCCCCGGGAGCCCTGTCAAAGTAGAAAGCCCTTCCGAGGATAAGAAGGACACCTGAAACTCGACTCTGCAGATGGAGGTGAATCCATGTCGTCAATTCCTCCCTGAGCCGTGCGGGAGAAACGCCTGTGGTCCGAATACCACGCGACTGGCAAGCGGCCTGGAGTTCCGAGGTGGAAAGCTCATCAACGCCTTCGGCATCTATGAGCTGGTCGTCTCGTCTGAGGTTAAGCAACCGGCTCCGAATCTGACCACGGAGGAAGTTATCCGTGCCGAACGCGTTAAGACCCATGTAACGGCACATGGAAACGAGCTGTGGTCTGGAGAGATTGTCGAGGGTGAGGTCATCGTCGAAAAGCTTGGCAACGTTGATGACGTCGGCGGAAGAAGGGGATTCACCAGTGGACCTGACCTGACCGCAGGAGATTGTGTTGTCGGCATAAGTGAGCTATAGAATCTACGTACCTTGCGGAAGAATTCTTTGAACGCGTCGCTTCCGACAATATGAGCGTTAGCCTTGAGAGGGGATTCTCGGAGTGTTTCCTGCAGGAACTTGGCCATTTCCAGTCGGACACGGAGAAGCTTTCGCTGCTTCTCTTCCTGCATGCGACACGAATAAGTTTACTTGTTTTTAGAGTCTGAACGAGACGAACGGCAGCGAATTTGTCTTCAAACGTAGAAGGTAGCATGTTGGGGAAGAGTTTGAGAGCGACGGGAAGGAGGAATTCCATGAAGGGGACAATAATAAAGACAGCAAAAGGAACGAGACGGAGGAGATCTTGAGTTGTACGCCTCAACTGTACGCAATGGTCAACTCGAAAGAATAGTTCGGAAGAAAGAGGATTGACCTGTCTACGTTCACGTCGGGTCAGGACCTCTCCGTGCAGAATCTTCCATTGCA
>RZIO01000003.1:2290487-2306761 GCA_004338095.1 Gloeostereum incarnatum
AGTGGTTAGCTTCGTGTTTGATTTTTTTCCAGACTCTGGTAGTCAAGGGTGAGTCGGACTTGGGGTCTTTTGGAGCTGGCGGTGATGGATTTGGATTTGAAGAAGAGGGATGTGAGGAAGAGGAAGCGAACGGGTGGCTGAAGAAGACCTGAGGAGGGCACTCGCGGTTTGTGCCGAGGAGAAGGGGGGTATATCGGGGTGAATGTAAAATATGAAGACCGCGACGAGAGGAAGAACGAGCGAGAATGGCCCGCGACCGACATGGAATCCATAGCGACATGGGGGGAGATGCTTAAGTCACACTGGATGTCACGGTCGAAATTCTTATTTGTTCGTGTTGCTCTATGGCTTCTCCTCTTCCTCCTCATCTGGATGTCGAGAAAGACTGGACAACGTTCAGAAGAGCAGAAAAAAACGGTTCAAGGCCCGCTTCCCTCCCCCAGATCTCTCTCCAGTCTTAGACCTTGCTCTTCTCGACCCCAGTCGCGCTCATGAGATTCAGGCCGGGATATCCCATGGCCATTCTCGTTCTACTCCTTTCCATGAAATTTCCCTCAAAACTTCTCCTGGTAAGAAAGCATATTCGATATCTTCCGTACCAGGTGCGCTCATCTTCCATCTATATTCCCCAGCGGTCTCATAGATCTTTCTTCAGGCCTCGTCTTGCTTCCTGCCTTCCTTTCTCATGAAAGCCAGAAGCACTTTGTCAGATGGTCTCTTCGCGATCAAGCACGTTCCCCCAACCCTACCAATTTAGACACGCACTATCACATACCCGACCATGGCTTGTGGAATACATTCCTTAATTGCGACGCTACCCTAATTCGCTCTCGTGCCCAATCTCAAGAGGCAGCAGGGTCTGTGGGTCCCAGAGAGCTCATCAATAATCCTCCAGCGACCATAGAGAACCTCAAATCGTTGCATGACACTCCCAAACCCGAACCCCCGCCGTCACCATCTCTTCGTCCGTCCTCTTGTGCCAACCTCGTCCATAAATTACGATGGGCCAACATCGGATGGTTCTACCACTGGGGTACCAAACAGTATGATTTCAAGAAAGGGAAGAGTCCCGTATACGAAGATCTGAGGAAGCTTTGCCAAAGTGTTGTTGCTGCCGTCGATTGGGATGAGGTTCACGACGCTTCTGATATTTCTTATTGGCCGGAGGAAAAAACCAGAATGGAAGGAATGGAGCGAAACATATGGTTAGACGCCTATTCACTGTTTCCTGTCTCTCATCTTCATGCTTCTGTCTTTTAGAACCAGATGCAGGGATTGTCAATTTTTATCAAACCAAAGTATATCCTCCCCTCTTCCATTTAAGAAGGCAGAGTTCTTATGTGCACGCCGTACGCAGGACACCCTCATGGCTCATGTTGATCGTTCAGAAATCTGCGCCACGTCACCTCTTGTCTCAATATCGTACGCGTCGCGTATGCTTGTCTTGTACTTCTCCGCACTCATAGTCATTCAGACTAGGAAATGCTGCTATATTCCTAGTAGGAGGCTCTAGCCGGGAGAAGGAGCCAATAGCTATACTCCTACGGTCTGGCGACGTCGTCATCATGTCGGGTCCTCACTGCCGCAGGGCTTATCATGGTAACTTGTTCCATTTGATTTTTTTGCCTTGTGTGTTGAATAGCTACCAGGTGTACCTCGAATCTTGGAGAACACTCTTCCCCCACATCTGGAGAAGGATGAAGATCCCGAGTGGAAGCCATATGCTGAGTATCTCAAAACGACGAGGATAAATATAAATGTGCGCCAGGTCTTTCCAAAGGATTCGACCCAGAGATTATGCATAAATGATTTTGCTCCTTGCTTGTTCTTGTACATGTATCCTTTACTATTGCATATATGTATGTTAGAGGCAGTTCAGCTTTGGTGTTAAGGCTGGGGCGTTCTGCAATCATGTGATGCTGGGCCTCCTAAAATGGAGCTGTACAGTTTTTCGATCAGCTTATCTAATTGAAATTCCACTTGACCAACGCGACCACCAATTTATCGTCAGCAACAATGGAAAACGACCAGGTATGTACGTTTTTCTCGATGCTGTCGAACGGCGAGTCTGACGGTTTTGTGGTCATCCAGGGTGTTCTCGTCGATCTTTACGTGCCCCGCAAGTGCTCGGCAACCAGTGTGTTCCATTCGACGAGGGAAAGCATCCACAGATCCTAACTTTCCTTCACTAGACCGCCTCATTACTTCAAAAGATCACGCCTCTGTGCAAATTAGCATCGCTGACGTTGACGCCAATGGCCGTGCCCTGCCGACTTCTACCACTTTTGCTCTCTGTGGACAAGTTCGGTCGCAGGGTGAGAGCGATGACTCTTTGAACCGCCTGGCAACACAGGCAGGATGTGCGTGAATATTCTCTCGTTTCAACTACTGATTCTGATTTTTATTGCCAATGGTAGTGCTCCGCAACGTCTGGTCCTACCAAAAGTAGATTGTACTTGTATTTACCGTAGTATGAGTCATGCATAAACACGTGGTGAATGGATACTACGGCTGTAACGCCACAAGCGAGGACGCAGCCGCAGTCGATGGGCGACATTCGCTCCTCTTCCTTTGAAAGTTCCTTCTCAAGTTCGTCGGTGCGGCTTAAACAGCATCGCTTCAACAACTTGCATTTTCTAACCAACATCTCAGAACGGCTCCATGGTGGAGATTAAACGCACAGATTTCGACAACTTGAAGTCTCTAGACCTTGAAGAAGACAGATATCGTCTTGTCTATAGCAAATCCAAAGTTTATGTCAATCCCACAGCTTACTCTCGAGACAACATTCCAGGTTTTGTCGCCTTGGTCAAACGAGTGCGCACTTCCCACATTCTTGTCTCTCCTCTTTCCCATTCTTGTATCCAGGAAGCTATCAATCCTACGTATCTACTGGCTTGGATTCCAGAGACACTCTTGAACGAGAAGGGATCGACAGAATGGGATAAATTCGTGAAGATTGAGGAGAGGACTGCTTTGGATGAAGAGGACGAAGGTGCATTAGTTTATGTTTTTCTCCTTTCCGCTATTTATGCTCGTTCACAGATGTTGTTCTCATCGATTTACCAACACAACGTCCTGAATCCTATGCTTTCTCCGTTCCCGTGACATCGATATACTCTCTCATCGTTTGCCCCCCAACCTTCTCATCCTGGTGTAGGTTATCCATGGGTGCCCTTATCTATCGGCTTTCTAATACTAAGGTATCTCTGCAGATGGATCCATTGGTATCAATCTCATAAACGGTGACACCCTCCCCACTCTCTACTTCCACGACGACGAATCCCGTTCCTTCACCGGCGTCACACCACCACCCAGGAATCAGAGCGCCAATCGTACTAACATCACTGCATACCCTCCTCCTTCCTCTCCGTCACCACCGTCAAAGTCTACTGGGTCTTGGGGAGGTGAAGACTTTGTTGCTCGACTTCGTTCATACGCCCACGTCCTTCGATCAACTTTACAGCCAACCTTGTTCCTGATTGACCCTTCTCGGGCAGACATCGAGACTCACTCTGTTCAAATATTCTCAGACGATGCTGTCGACGATATTCTTGCCCAGTCTTCTTACGCCAACTCTCATTCTCCCGTTCCCGCCCACCGTAGGCCCAGGCCTTTATCCTCTCCCGCAATGTCTCCCAACCCGTACTCGCACCGTTCTTCTGTCCTTCACCGATCTCTCGCTTCGACCACCGCGGGCCCGCAGTCACCTTCCCAGGCCCGTGCAGCACTGCTACAATCTTTCTCTAACATAACACGAGCGACGAGACATGCGGCCCAGAACATCCTTTCTCATCCGCTTGCAAAACCGATCGTGCCCCATCTCCCGGACCCTGTTAAGAGTCTTGTAAACGTCAACGGCGACCTCGAATGGGGAAGCTGGGTGGAGAAGGGAGGCGTTGGTGAATTTGAAAGTGCCCGCGTCTATCTTGCGCGGTGGGCCCGAATTGTTGCGGAGGAGGGCGAACGGGCTCGGAGGCGAGAAGCCCAAGCTTTACCTTCTTCCTCGTCAGCTATGGCCGAGGAGACGTCTATTCTTGGCATATTTGAACTTTTACACAACACAGCTAATCTTCCCTCTCCCAAATCGTCACGAGATCCGTCGCATCCCGTGGATGAGAACGTGTGGGACAAATGGTTTGACCCAGACGGGAGACCGAATGTACGGGTAGAAGAGATGAGGAGGGAAGTGTTTAGAAGGGGTATATCTGCGAAGGGAACGCTAAGGCGGCGGGTATGGCCCTTTCTCCTTGGCGTATACGACTGGGATGTCACCCAGGTCGAGCGGGAGGAGAGATGGCAGAGGAAAAGGTACAGCATTCCGAACAGTGCGGGTTTAACCTTCCTAACTCGCGTTTTTTATCAAAGGCAGGAGTATCAAGCTGTTAAAAATGAATGGTGCGGCGTTCCAGAAATTTTCGATCGGCCAGACGTACTGGAGGTATGGCGCCGTTTGACTTCTTATCAAGACATCTATCTCATCTTGTTGTGTTCTTCAGGAGCGCCATCGGATCGACGTAGACTGTCGTAGGACCGATAGGAATCAGCCGCTGTTTGCTACCCAATCTCCATCGCCTGGCTCTAGCACGCCGGAGGAAGATGAGAAAGAACGAAGCCGACGATACTCGACAATAGCTCCCAGTAACAACGATATAGGAGCACAATCTCCTAGCAATGAGCACATTGATCGTCTAGCTGGAATCTTGCTGACCTATAATTTCTTCGAAAAAGAGCTTGGCTACGTTCAGGGAATGTCTGACCTCTGTGCTCCTTTATATGTGGTGATGTCGACGGACGAGGAAATTACGTTCTGGTGCTTTGTGGAATTCATGAACAGAATGGTGAGTGAGGTCAAAACTGGCGAACCCTGTTGACCGTCCCCCAGAAACAAAACTTTTTGCGAGATCAGAGTGGGATGAAGAAACAGCTACTGACGTTGCAACAGTTGATCGGAGTGATGGATCCTGAGCTGTATCGGCATCTTGGTATGAATTCCAGTAAATGCGACTACGCTCATTCCATATTGATTTTCTTGAGCAGAGAAAGCGGACGGCCTCAACTTGTTCTTTTGCTTCCGGTATGTTAAAAGACAATCCCTCTTATTGGCTGTTTGTTGAGAGCTGACTCTCCAGCTGGGTACTTATCGCGTTCAAGCGGGAGTTTCCGTTCGAGGACGTTCTGCGCCTCTGGGAGGTCCTCTGGACTGACTACTACAGCAATGATTTCCTGCTCTTCGTCGCTCTAGCTGTATTAGAGTCACATCGCGACATGATCCTCCGCTATCTGGTCGAGGTGAGTTATTGATGTCATACCTTTTCTCTGCAAATGCCTCATGCCCTTTATTTATAGTTCGATGAGATTCTGAAGGTATGTCCATGCTTCGAATGATACATTAAGCCGTATTCTAATCTTAGTGAACTAGTACTGCAACGAGCTCAGTATGACCATAGAGCTGGACAGCACCCTCGCCCAAGCAGAAGTGCTTTTCCTCTCATATGCCCAAGTGGTGGCCGACGTCGACCAACGACAAGCGGATGAGGACACCACACCCCTGAATCATCTTCGTCAGCGGAAAGGTACGATGAACGGTCGGACAGGAAGCGTCAGCGTACCGATATTGTCAGATAATCTGCGGGATCTACTAAAGACGGGGAGATCATAAATGGGCGACGTGGTCTATGTACAATACGTATATTTTTCTTGTTCGTAGAGTTGGCTTACTTGTATAATTCACGTGTACCCATTGTACTTAGTATGTTCTGCTCTGTATGATCAGCAAGCTTGTCGTTACCCATCCATCGTCTTCTCTAGTCTTACATAACCATCGCTGAGGATGTCAGTGCTCCAAATACTAAGAGGCTACGCACAAAAGAAGCCGAACGAGCTGCCCGCCTCTATCCTGTTCTCCCATACGTCTAAAACCCTGATAATTTACGATGCCTTTCCTAAATCTATCTTCCACTTCTTGGTCATGCCGCGCGTGCCATTACCTGAAACGACACTGTCCCTCTCTGATCTCTCGAGCCTGAAGTCGCTCTTGAAATGCGAAAAGAATGTGGCATTGGACGTGCTTACTTCTCTTCGCGATGATGCCACCGCATTACAGAAGGAAATCGAAGAAGAAATGGTGAAAAAGTATGGGTTCAAGTGGAAGATATGGACGGGATTCCATTCCGCTCCGTCAATGGAGTCAGTAGTGTCTCTTTCAGTCGCTAGCGTTGCCACCCGTCAAGATGTTGACCTAATTCGCAGACACCTTCATCTTCACGTCATATCGTCCGACTTGTGCTCTCCAAAAATGAAGAACAAGAAACACTACAACTCGTTCCATCCCAAGATCGGTTTCTTCCTTCACATCGACGAGGTTATATCATGGTTCGACGCAGACCCGTCGTATTTCGCATCGGTGCGTGCTATGCTCCACCTGCCGTCTTCCTTGGCATAGTTCCGATACATCTATTTACCGGCCGTTCCTTCGTCCCATACCAGAAGGCTAAATTGGAGAGGAAAACATGCGAGACGCTTCTGAAAGAAGATCTTGCATGTTATCATTGTGGTACTACTATGAAGAACCTGCCAACACTAAAAAAGCATCTCCAAGAAGAGTGGGACAAGCAAGCTTCTAGAGGACGAGCTAGAATGGAAAGAAAACGGAAGCTCGAAGCCGAGCTCAGCGCGAATCGCCTACTGCAGTCAACTGATGATGATGAAGACGGTGCCACTCACAAGAAAGCCAAGCACGACACATCGGGAGAGTGATTTCGGTGCTCCTACTAGGTTTCATCGATTCAAGAAAAAGTAGTACACAGTACAGTGAAATCTATGGCTTCTTGCTTAAAAATACTTTTCAACATTGACCGGTGGTTATTTACGCGGCTGTCGCAGCAGCAGTGCTGGCTTGTAGTTTCACCGCCTTAGCGGCCTTGGATCGCTCGCTGGCGTGACGAATGGCCCAAGTAAGCTGGTAGGTCTTGACCGCGTCTAAATAACAGTCACTGAGAAAAGAAAAGCACAAGCTAAAAGATAGAACACGTACCTTCATAGGTGCTAAGGATCTGAGCAGCCTCGGGGTCTTCCTCAATATCCTCGATGACATCGATGAGATTAGAGACTTCGGAGAAGAAGGGGTCATCGTTAGGAAACCTGAACATCTGTTCGTGGTCGTCGCCGGGCTTGCGGAGGTAAAGGACCGGCTCTACGTAGGGGTTGACAAGCCTGCGGGATGTCCCTTGAGCCTCTATCGATATTAAAGAAGAGAAGGGCATTTACTTCAGGGAATATCCATCGGCATAGACTTCCAGCTCGCAGCTGTAGTTATGCCCTTGCAACGCGACAACATGGGTGAAACTGCCGACCGCTCCACTATCGTACTTCCTGTGGTGGAAAAGAGTGTGAAACGACGGACTTCCCATAAACTGGGTAAAGGACTTGCCATGTCGCGGCTGTCACGCGGGGAATCCTGTTCTCCGGCGGTATCTTGTTCTCATCAACGGTCATCTTCGAAAGGTGGCCAGCATTTTCGTCCCATTCGAGAGAATGGGCTGTTACGGAAGATATATCCACTTCGCCACCAAAGTAGCGCGACAGATCGCAGAAATGGGTTCCCTGCTCAATAACGGGTCCAGCGCTAGGATTAAAGGTGTCATATGTGATCTTCCTGATACGATAAGGAACAAGAATAACCTCTTGGACTTGTCCCACCAGTCAGGCTTGGCAATAGACTCGTACGCGCAGGCGTATCGAGCGATAGTAGACATGACAGTGAGGTTGTTCTCTTCGATGATTTGCTTCATCATTTGGACAGCCTTCAAATACCGAAGCATATACCTGACGAAGGATTAGTACATAGCTGATCCTATTATACTGACAGGCCTCTACAAACCCGATAGAGCAGACGGTCTTGGAGTCGCTAATAGCCTTCGCGATCCTGAAGCCATCCTCGATCTCCTCGGCTGGTCCGGTAGCGATGGGCTTCTCGATGAAAAGAGCTACTCCGGGAAAATACTTGAGAATCTGCATTTCGATATCACGGCCGGGCGCAAGGGCACCACGGAACATGGGAGGGCTCCCGACAATGATGGCGCGAGGGCGCTCCTTCAAAGTCATGTTCTTGACAAAGTCTTCCAAGGTTTTGAAGATGCGAGTGTCCTGATAGGCAGATACAACGAAGGAGTTGCATTTTGCCTGGAGAACAGATTTTGCGCGCTCGGTAGCAGGATCGATCAGGGCGACGACCTTAAGACGGGGACCGAGTTTACTTAAGACAGAAGGATATTAGAATGGTGCAAGTTTGAGTGAGCACCGCGGGGACCTACTGTTCGAAGCGGAAAGAGTGGTTCCAAGGACCCTCGTCTGACCCTGAGAGGCATGTGGGTGTGAGTCTAATGCAGAGCCTCAATGACGAGAAAGCTTACCGAACATGATGTTGCCAGCGCCAATGAATACGACGTTGAAGGCATCGTGTCCTCCAATATGAATGGTCCTATGGATAAAAACGCGTCAAGATCGATGGAACGATGGATGAGATGAAAGCGGACTTGTCCATTGGGACGAGCCTCCAGGGATCGATGGATCCCCGACGAGAAGAGCCTCTGCGCTCGGATGCACGACGGTCGGAAGGACGACGGTCAGAGGGTCGGACATTGCCACTGCCAGACGACAGGGACGCTGGGGTCATTGCGAAAGCTGGTGAATGCATCGTCGCAGATGATGGTGGTGGGAAGAGGAAAGGGAGAAAGGATGGATGGAGAGATGGGCAGGCACGTGGAGATAAATAAAGACATCGCATTACGTCATATCGTGGTTGGGGTACAATTTGGAGTTTGAATAATAAAAGTTGTTATCAAGTCGATGTTGGCTCTGCCGTCTTCTGCTGCCTCGCGGCCAACTGCTTCCTTCTCGTCTCTGCCGCCTCGATTCTCTCTGACATGGCCCGGAGCTCTTCCTTCAGCTTCTCGTTCTCTTGTGCAAGTTTCTGAACATTGGATGCGCGTTTCTGCACCTTGTCTAGGCTGGAAACCGGTGGTGGTTGAGTGAGATGTACGGTGGACTGTGAGTTCACTTACGGAGTGGAATTGGAAGAGGTACCGATGATTTCAGAGAAACTGAAGCCAAAGTCATCTGACGGAATCTCTGGAAGAATGACAGGCGCTAAAAGATCTGGCTTTGGAGTGCCAGATTCTTCGAGCCTGGGTGGGGCGTCGGTGAGGATGAGAAGGTAGAAAGAGTGATGACCGACCCTATTTGCTCGGTGACTGTCGATGCTCTTTGCTCGACGACCGACGCGGTGACCTGCGACGCTCTTTGCTCGGGCTGAGCGTCCTCTCGTTCTTCAAAATGCGAATCGTTCTCCATACCAACTGGTGATCGTAATGATTAAAACCAAGCCTCTACTACCCTGTTACGGTCACGTCATGTGATCCATCAAGATTGCCGACTGCCGATCGATCAAATCGATCACACTTTTTATCCCGAACATCCTGGCTCAACTGATTATTCTCATCCTCTCTCTCTGTTTCTTCGTCCTCTCAAGCTATGCTTTGATCTTGGGTCCTCTTATTCCACTCACTGGTATTTTTGCAAGTCCATTCTACTTACCCACTACACTCGCACATCCAATTAAATAATTCCAACCAGCTTCTTGACGCGCTCGCTTACGACACCCACTACAAGTATCTCGCAGTCTTCATCATACCTACTGCTGCATACCTTGTAATTGCCAATTGGGTTGGCTGGCAGTACTACAGAAACTCTTAGTTAACATGCCCGTCTCACCATCCGACTCGGAGCTCAAGGATGCTCTCGTCCGGCTCAAGGCACAAAACCCCTCCTTGGGCATACCCAAAATACATGCACTCCTCCGTGATCAATACCTTGACTGGTCTGTCAGCGAAAAACGCACTCGCAAGGTTCTCCAGAGCGAAGGCCTCGTGGTTAACACCGGCGGTTCTGAAGTGGATTCGATATATCCCTCTTCACGTGTCATCAACGCCCTCGACGTCAAGAAGTGGTCCTCCAAAGTCGAGGTCCGTTACTTTAACAAAAAGAAGGGGAAAGGACTCTGCGCTACTGAACCTATCCGAGAAGGAGAAACTATTTGGAAGGAGGATCCTTTTATTGTTGCTCCCGAGTGGTGAGAAGACACTGACTAATATTTTGATCCCCAATGAACCTTTCCTACCTTCTCGAAGGGACGTTTACGACCTCCAAAAATCCTCTCGAGCATGTGCATACTGCACGACACCTTTGAACACCGAATCTTCTCTCATCGTCCCATGCCCTTCATCTAACTCTGCCGTGTACTGTCCAGCGCGGTTTTGCAACCGTCTATGTCTTTCTCGAGCTTCTACTAAAAACCATCCTTTCCTCTGCCCATCTCAGAATCCTGCTTCGGTGCCTCTTCTTGCGTTCGCCAGAGAGGTCCAATGGATGGCACTGCATGCGCTAGCTGCATGCACCAGCCGCTTACTTTTGGCTTATCAGGCAACTCAATCGCAGTTTGAGGAGGATTGGCAAATCGTTCGAGGGCTCGCAGAGCTGGGGATGGAGGAACGGTTTAAGAAGAGAACAACGTGAGTTGATCTGCTGTCTCTCATACCATTCTCGCCTGCCTTTCTCAGTCTCGTTTTTTTGCATAGCGGGATGGGAGAGCCGGACAGAGTCGCGTGGAAGAAGGCGCACACGCTTTTTATCGAAGCATTCAAGGATCCAAAGCCCGGAGACAGGTCGAAGCTTGCCCACTTGCTGAAGAAGCGTCTGCCGAGTGAGGTCGAGCACGAACTATTTGATTATGGGGGTTTCTTGCGGGGCTTGGGAAAGATGAGTCTAAGTATGTTCTTCTGTCTCAGTGCAGCATGGTCTCCCGATTCTTAATCCAAACTCTCTATTGTTGTCTTGTGTTAGATCTTGAAGCCCATGGTGGTCTTTACACCCTCCATTCGCATTTAAATCATGCTTGCGAGGCCAACACTTCCGTTCGCCACTTCGATCAGCGCACGGCTCTCGCTCGAATCACCGTTGTGGCGAAGCAGGACATTGGTGTCGGCGAAGAGCTCCTTATCACTTACGTAAATCCGAATCTAGGAGTAAAACAGAGACAAGCGGAGTTGCAAGAGTGGGGGTTCGGAGTGTGCCGCTGCCGTCGCTGCGAGGATGAGATTAAAAACCAGAAATCTGGGGATGTACCACCAATTGCAGAGGATATGACGGATCTAGAGTCCGAGCTGAAAGCCGGTCTGGGGGTAATGTGATGAACAGAACCATGTTTGCTAGCATGTTGGAGGAGGAGGAGAAGGGTACCCATCAAATGAAGATAGTGTGGTATGTCATCATATATTTCTCCCTCCGCATCTCCAAAAGAAATTGTATACGTATTTGTGGTCTGACTAGGGAGACTAGTGGTATGTATGTATGCAGGTATGAATGCAAATTGGCAATAAATAGTAGACTGTCGACACAAGAGCATCCAAACTCCCAAAGGTGACAACTAGTATCAAGATATACACAAGATCCTATCTTCTCCTTCGAGGCACACGCGCTCTTCGAGCAACAGGTAGTGGTTGCACGATGGGAGGTGGCAGATGGAACGGCGGCATCATCACTGGAGCGGGGATTACAGGGTTCGGAGGGAACACTGGTGCAGCAGCCCCGGCCATGTGCATATCCATAAATGCTTGCTGTCGATCCAAAATCTGTCTGAGGTTTGCCAGGTTGGGGTAGAGGGCAGGAGCAAAGTTATCTGGAACGTCCATCTGATAGTGTCCACCAAATGCAGGCATTTGCGCCACGGGAGGAGGAGGAGGTTTGGGTATATCCACCTTGATGTGACCTTCTTCGACGTCTGGATTCTCGCGTTTATACTCTTCCATTGCTCTTTCTGCCGCTGCTTTGACCTGAAATTCAAGTCAGCCAAATAGAATTTGCTATATGTAGACGCCAACCTCATCTGCATGTCTAGCATCAATTGATTGATTGGGATCCCACAGGATGCATTTCTTGGAGGATTTCGAGGTCGACGGGCATCCCGGTTGCTGCTGCTCCGTGCATCGCATGACCAGTGAGTTGTGAGACACGGAGGACAGGGAGATATGACTGACATCGAAATGCTCGTAGCCGCTGATAATCTGTCTACACAGATAGCACGATAGCGTGTGGCAATTGGGACAGGTCATCTTGTTACACTACGAGGGAGAAATAAGATCGTGGTAGTTGAGCAAGCAATATCATCACGACGTACACCTGCTTCTTTGATGAAAGCTGAGGAAGACGTTAAGATCAGCCATAGTTATTTCTGCTTCCCAAGCGCACACACCTTTCTTGCATTTAGGACAGTTCCGCATCAAAGCACGGGCTGCACGAGCGGGTTCAAGGATAAAATACAACGAGATATGACCAGACGGGCGTACTCATAGCTTCCTCGATAGCATGTCGTCCGTCGAGATGGCGGTCTTCTTCCATTTCTAACCAGCACAGCGTCAGGACTAAAAGCTTCTAGCGGTTTTGAAGCCTATCACCTTTACAGCTTTTGGGTAAATGATCCTGCAGCAGGTGTCGAGCGAGGTTGGAAACGTTAGGGGAGGAAAAGAACGTACCGATTTCTTGCACTGACGACAAGTGACTGCCCCACAGGTCTCTTCGTTGCCACAACGGAACAGTTTCTCGTGGGGGTTTTCGATAACACATTTGTAATCGCAGAATGGACAGTCTTCTAGTCCTTCTAGTCCAGCCATCTCAATCTCTTTTCCTTGTTTAACACGCTCATATAGAGCCAACAGTTTGGGGGAAAGGAAGCGGGACAGTTCAGAGTAGGGGAAAAGGAGCTTGCAACCGGACTGGTCCATGCAGGCTATGTTGTGGTCAAGGGATCCTAGCTTGGTCTCCGCGTATTGCTGCATGCACGTCATGCAGAAGAGGTGTGCATCCGGACATTGTATCATCTTGTCCTGTAGGTATTATAATAGTCTTAATTTGAGTCTGGCATAGAGTGCATGTAACACGTACGAATGGGTAAACAGTAAAACAACAGCCGCATTCGATCCCGTCTCCACATTGTTCGTACTCCTGCTCATTTATTTGCTCGGCAACAGAGGCGTCAATGGCGACAGCATCCTCGCGAAGTTTCTTGAGAAGCCATTGGCGTTCTCTAGTGAACTCTTCATCTTCAGCGGCTTTACCCTTGCCTTTGCTGGGGACTGTACGGGCTGTGGACTTCTTGGGAATATAAGGAAGACGTCCGCCGCGCTTCTTCTCAGCCAGCAGAAAGAGATATGCTGGGGCGTACAGGGAGTTGTGGCTGATCAGAGTGCGGCGCAAGTAAGGTTTGGGAATATCAGGATAGTCCGCCACTAGTTGTTCCTGGAAGAATGGTCGGATTTGAGCGACACATTTAAAGACGTGGCCGGAGAAACTCACAATGGCTATGTCGGAGTAGCGTAAGCCCCCTTTGAAAGGACGGTCTTTGGAACCATAATCGGCAGCATTCTCCTGCCTCGGAATTTTGTTTCGACCAGGTGTTTCCTGATCGGAGAGTTTACGTTTCCCCTTTCTGTCTACCTTTGGATATGAAGAGTCCTCAAAGAGAATATGAAGGACAGGCTCGACTACTTTGTCGTTATAGTCAGGAAGATACTTCTGTACCAAGGCCAGTGCGTGGTCTGGCTGAACATCTGGAATGACGTCCAAGACTTGTGCAACATATCGTGAAAGGGAGTCGATACGTGGGCCTGAATTGGAAGGTTGTGGTTGGGTCAAAGGTGGCTCGTTCTCTTGATCGTCAGGAAGAAAGAGAGGAAGGGTAGATTTTTCGATAGACTGCTTGTTCGAAGATGGTTTGATATTTTCCCAAGAGCCGGAAGAGGAGGCGGTTGCAAGTGGTGTTGAGCGGACTCCTAAGCTGGTCGCAGCGTCGGCAGCATCTCGACTTTCGAGCTCGGTGACGCGCCTAAACGCGTCCTCTTCGCTACCTTGGCCATCTTCCGAGTCGGTGAGCTCAACGACAGGTGTTGGACGCCATTTAGAGGGAGTGGCGCTGGATTTTGGCTTTGGCTTTTGATTCGGCCTGGGGGGCCTGAACGTCGGAGGGGCCGGTTCTGGAGAAGAGGATATTTCAATGACCTCGGGACGCATTCACGTCCAGAGCCTATTTATCTACTCGTATACCAACGACAGTCGGGGGGATGGCGGGTATGGGACAAGCGCAAGATCACGTGGACAGCAATATCTCTTGACCAGACCTCACATGGCGAACACAGGCCAGGATGCTAAATTCTTCCAGCGCGGAAAGATCGAGGTGCAAATATCGTACACCCCCCTCAATAACCCACTATTCACAATTCATCCCAGGAATTCCGCGCCGAGCTTCATGCCGCAGAGTCAAAGGACAAGAAGTACGTGAAACGGAAGACCGTCCTCAAAAAGATTGTCGCCAACATCACCATGGGGAATGACAGTCGGTATAGTTTCCTATTATCCAAACCTCGGTCTGATTCAAATATATTCTCAAAGTGTCTCCCTTGTTCACCGACGTGGCTCAATGCCTCGGTACTCCCTTGCTTGAGATTAAGAAAAGTTTGACTCTGCTTTCATCATGCATCCCCCTACTCAAGCACATTCTAGTGGTCTATCTCTTCCTCGTCAGTTATGGTCGTTCAAAACCCGACCAGATACATCTCGTCATTCCGAACTTTCTTCAAGTGAGGCCGGTCGCTTTGTCCACATTCGTGTCATTGACCTCTCCCATCAACCTCAGGACTGTAATGACCGCAATCCACTCATCAGAGCCCTCGCCATTCGCACAATGTCATATATCCCTATACCCGTCGTGACCGATGCTCTTTCGGACAATTTACGACACGCACTCAAGGATCGTGATCCATACGTACGGAAAACAGCAGCAATCTGTGTCGCGAAGTTGTATGCTGCCGATCCACGGAGAGCTGAGAAGGGCGGTTTTGTCGAGCTTTTGCGGGACTTGATGCTAGACAGTAACGCGACAGTGGTGGCAAATGCAGTCGCTGCCCTGTCAGAGATTGGGGATAGGCAGGACGGTGTCATATTCAAACTCAACCTGGCCACAGCAAACAAGCTGCTTGCCGCCCTCCCGGAAAGCTCAGAGTCAGTGTTCGTCTCTCGGTTCGATTCAGATTCTTTCTGAATCCACTCAGATGGGGCCAGATCTACATTATTGACTCCCTACTTCGATACACTCCAGAACGTCATTCCGATGCTGAAATGATGGCTGAGAGGATTGTCGTGCAGTTACAACATGCTAACTCTGCCGTGGTTCTCACTACCATCAAGGCGCTTCTTTTTCTCATGAACTATATGGAAGATCGCCAGCTAATGGACCATATCTGCAAGAAGATGGGACCGCCACTCGGTATACCTTCCATTTGCCTGTCAAGAGCCCCTCGTAATTGACCTCATCAAAAGTTACGCTTCTCTCTTCTGGGCCAGAAGTTCAATATGTTGCCCTCCGTAACATCCTGCTTATTATCCAACGTCGCCCGTCTGTTCTGAAGAACGATGTCCGAGTGTTTTTCTGTAAATATAACGACCCCATCTATGTAAAGCTTGCAAAGCTTGAGATCATGTATCGTCTCGCCCGTGCCGAGAACGCCCAGGAGGTTCTAAACGAGCTCCAAGAGTGAGTTTACTGGCTCCCGCCCTCTTGTGTCTCAATGTCTAATTACCGTCCTAGATATGCTTCGGAAGTTGACGTCGACTTTGTTCGGAAAGCTGTCCGGTCCATCGGTCGACTGGCTATCAAAGTGGAAGCAGCGTCGGACAGTTGCATTCAGGCTTTACTTGATCTCATGGAGCACAAGGTCTCATACGTTGTTCAGGAGGCCGTGATCGTCATCAAGGACATCTTCCGACGGTACCCTGGAAAGTATGAAGGCATCATTCCCAACCTCTGTGCAAATCTCGACCTTCTAGACGAACCGGAGTCCAAATCAGCGATGGTGTGGATCATTGGTCAATTTGCGAACATCATCGATAATGCAGACGAACTGTTGGATGACTTGTGTTACACCTTCTTAGAGGAGAGTGTCGAGGTCTGTAGACGTCTATCGTATCGCTTCGCCTTATCTCTCATTAATGATTCCTCAGGTCCAGCTAGCTCTTCTCACAGCCACCGTTAAGCTATTTATCTACAAATCGACTGCAGACAAAGCAAAGGAACTAGTGCACAAAGTGCTGAAATGGGCGACGGAAGACATCGACAATCCTGATCTACGCGATCGGGGCTTTATGTACTGGAGAATGCTGGCCAT
>RZIO01000003.1:2307245-2359166 GCA_004338095.1 Gloeostereum incarnatum
GCCCAGAGGCATCACCAGCAACTCCAACGACCCGTATTCGAATCTGGGGAGCGCGTTCGGAGGTTATGTGGCAGATGGACCTCAGCCCATGAGTGCAGCGGGTAGAGGGAAGCTCACAGACGAGGACTTGTTGTTCTAACATTGTCCTTTTATCAGTTCACTATCCGACATGGCGATGTATTAGATATGCACGCGTAAGGCAACAAGTAAAGCATTAATGAGAGCAGAGGGCATCATCAATTATCTCCCATCAAATCACATTCAGCTAGGAATGCCAGCCACCCAGTGTCCATGGCACTGTCCGATGACAGCCCTAACTCTGTAAAAGAGCTACCCGAGGAGGTAGAAGGGGCATGAGGATGTAACGGGGGGACACCAGTATTAGAAAAATCAGGAAGGGAACTCTGGTGCCATACAAAAGAATCAAATGGATGGGCATGGCCTGGAGGAGGATGCAACTGCGAGCTGCTGGTGCTCATATCGGAGGATACACCTACAATCCCCGACACCGCTGAAGAATCTACACCTTCATCCAGCCATTGAGTGAGCATGTCTTCAGAATATGACTGGTGCTGAGGAGATGTTGTTGGAACATGGTCTATGCGCGTCGTCACTGTGGAACCATGATTCGACTTCCAGAATTCCATGAACTGTCGAAAGATAGGGTATAACTCTTCTGCCGAAGGTTCAGCCGATGGAGGAAAAGAATGATGTGCCGTCGACGAGGGCAAGCATCCTCCACTTTCTTGTGAAGACGCATACTTCGTTGGCGATCGTTGAGCACTTACACTTGAAGCGAAATCAGTCCGAATTGGTGCCAATTTCAAGTCCCCCAGCAGAGCTGAGCGACCATCGCTCGACGGCGGCGAAGGGACAGCTCCAGGATTGCATTTAGTTGAGATAGTTCGAACTTCGCGATCTGTTCTGCGGCTACAGTGTGATTTTCGCATCCAAACTTTCGTCTGGCCGCCAAAAAGTTCCAGCTCATCTGGCAGTGTGGTACATGGCCGTTCCTGTGACGTTGACCCGGTAGGCTGAATTTTGTCGTATGAACGATCCGCCTGCTGCTTTAGCTTACGAAGAACAATCTAAGAGGAAAATCATATGGAAGAATAGTTTTACATAAAGGAAATAATACTTTACCAGAGCAATTTTCGCGCGCTGAGATGTACTGGCGCTCCTCTCGAACAGTTCGACAGCTCGTCCAAGATCTAAAAGAGCGTTGGGGGCTAGTGTCGAATGTGGCGAACGGGAAACAATCGTCCCAACAGTGACCTGAAACTGGTCAATGAATGTCTGGAATGTACCAATAGGTACACACCGCTGCTGAGAACAGTGGAGCCAGCAGGAACCACACTCTCATGGCCATCTCGGGACATCGTTCGAACTGATAAACGGCTGCTTTGATGACATTGGAGGCCGCTCGATACACTGCTAGAAAAGAAGGTGCATATGGGCTGAGCAGCGGGTTCTTCGGGTGATCGATGATTGCCTGGGCGAAGAAGCTTCTATGAAGATACACGAGAGCTGACAAGAAGGATGAATTTCCGAGCGTGTCAGGGTTACGAAGGGGGAACGTTGGAACACTCACTGACACTTCGATATTGACTGGCGTAGAAATCACGCAGACTCAGACTGCTGGAATAGAAATCTTTGTCGCCTGGCTCAGGCCGACCATTCGAATGTAGCATAATGTCTGTGAAGTCGATTTTGCCTATGCGTTTGTCTAACTCAAGTATAGAATCATAACTAGGAGATTTGGCAACTAGAGTGGTCTGAATGACAGCAAAGAACGCATCTTTCGCAAAAATATACTTGAGACGCCAAACTACATCCCCTAGTCAGCAAATCTGTATAATCAAAGAGGGCGCACCGTACACCCATGGATAAAATTTCCAGAGTCAGTCAGCGTTGCTTCTTCGTCAGTGGGAAACTCGCAATCTACAAAGGAGGGGTGTATGGATGGTGGTCGTCCCAAGGCTAAGCTCTAATAGACAGATATGAGCGCCGACGGCATGGTAAAGGACATGCATGCATACATGAGATATGTCGGCTGCGAAGACTTCCCACCAGAGATTCCTTCGCAAATCGACAATT
This sequence comes from Gloeostereum incarnatum, assembly GCA_004338095.1. Taxonomy (NCBI): domain Eukaryota; kingdom Fungi; phylum Basidiomycota; class Agaricomycetes; order Agaricales; family Cyphellaceae; genus Gloeostereum; species Gloeostereum incarnatum. Next base: position 2,309,343 of record RZIO01000003.1, read on the forward strand.
GCTGGATCTAACTTCCATTGCGAGCTATCCCGATCTTTGCGATCCAACTTCAAAGTCAGCTTAATCATGACAGCTGTAGACTTTAACACGCACGAAGCCCGATCTATACAATGAGATTAGATAAAACTCGAAAGAGACGGAACAACTTGATGGCTTACGCTCTGAGCGAGTTTAGAAGCTAAACTCATACCACACCACTTTACAGATCGTCAAAAGTTAGAGCACACTTCAAAGGAAACCATCTTACTGCATTGTCCCTGGAATACCCTTTTCCGGCTAGGCTACAGTAAGTCGCCATCAAGCTAACGGCACGAATCGTGTTTATCTGTGGAGAATACATCATCGAGCGAAAACCTAGAGCTATACGCCCCAGCTCGAAGAAATGTTCAGCCTCAGAATTATAGGCTGGAAGTCCAAGGTCGAGCAATGCCCCAAGAGCAAAAATGAAAAAAAGCCGTTGCAAGGGCATGCGAGGATGCTGGGTATTGTTCAACGCTCGTTCCCCCTCCTGGCGGCTGATGTGGCAGTTCCACAGAACCTGGAGGAAGGCGATCGCTAGCCCGTCGGAAAGCTCCGTTATAAACATCTGGCATCAATTTATCTAAAAGCTCGTCTTCTTTCAGAGCTCTGAAGAACAAAGAACCGTGGCCGATGTAGGAGTTACAAAGGTATCGGGCGCGGTTTCTTTCTGGCAAGAATGTCTCCAAGGCCTCCAAAGTAGGTGGGACCGATGCCAACGCGCTTGGCGTTTGACTGTGGGGTTCTGTGTATGGGAAGGGCATTGGCATCGCGGTTAAAGACGGAGGTATCGAGCTAGAGAGTTCTTCGGAAACGTCTGATTCAGAGTCCCACTCTTCATAGGCCTAAAAACGACCACAGGGTGAGTGAAATTAGTGGGCGTGCAGTTGTAACTTGCCATCATAAGCATCTGTGAAGATACAAAGTAAGAGGACGGTACGATAGAACCAATAGGATAAAGCCAACCTCAGAACCTGCAGACCGCCCGAAGTAGTTCATCTCTCCTTCATGCCCAACTGTCAAGGTGCCTAGGGCATCCAACGGCTCCGACTTTTGAGACTCTAGCTCGTCGGTCTCAGGAGAAGCACCCGCGGGCCCAACAGATTCGGGGCCTTGCTTGATCTTGAGAAGCTCTTCGGAAAGTAGTGGATGTCGCTTGTCGGATGTAGAAGCTTGTAAAGATTCGAGAGCATCTTCCAACTGACGAATGCGATAGGACATATCCCCGATTTTCTGATGAAGTTGAGATGTGTCCGCCAGTATGTATCTGTATCAACCCGATTTAAGGGCTCCTGGAAAGAAATAAACGAAGGACTATATACCTCGTTCCTTGACCAGCGGAGAGAGTTCCTATTCAGCGGCCCACATATGAGTGTAATTTCTAAAAAGAGAAGGCCAGCCGTACCACAGGGGCATATGCTTTCACAGCCTCGACGACAACAACTTCCACATGGAACCTAGGTTTACGTTCAGACGCGTGCCTGGTAAGGAAGCCTTGGGGCGAATAACCTGTTTGTCACAACGCAGTTTTAAACGTCGACATTCAGCGCAAGATAACTCTCCTATAAAGTTGATCATGTGTGAGAAAGGACGAAGACAAGAATGCTTGAAAGATTCCACCTCGCAATCTCTTCATTTCAATATCTTTCATCTCTTCGTCCGTCAATTTCCGCTGAACTCGTCTCGAGGTGCCTTTTCTTGATGTTGTATCGACAGGCATGGTTGTGGTGGCGAGAGGGGAACAGGATGATTACCACGGACAGGCTATCCGGGTGAACTTATAGGATAACCGCTATTTGTTTGTCTGGGGAACAACAGCTGACACGTACCAGTACAACGGCAACTTCGTCATCATGAGATTGCACTCTTCAAGTCAGCCGATGGTTGTTGAGAGGGGTCGAATGCGGGGTTATTTCCAATTATGACTCACTTGGAGGATCGACGCGTCCACAAGTAGAGATCCAGGAAGCACTCCAAGTCAGACTCTCAGATACTAACTATGTACACTATTGGCGATTGGTTTATATAGAAACTATTTAAAAGCTTAAGAGAGAACATGGTGGATAGCGTCCGATATCTTTGCCATCCCCGAGTTTGGCCGCAACGAATTGTAATGCTATCTAGCAATGAGCACACTGATGAATGAATAGGCTCGCCCTGAAACGCACCTCGCCTAGTCCATACATTCTGCGGTGATAACTTATCCGTACAGCACGTTTATCTTGTATATCACCGTCGTTAGGTGAGCCAGACGGATTATGAACGACTATCGGTGGATGTCCATGCTGGATGACATGAATTGGAATATTGTACGCCCGACTGAGGGCAAGAATTTCTGGCTCTCCTCCCCACACAGCCGTATCTCGAATGGACTTGCAGTACCACTCAAATTCGTCGGGGGACATGATGCCGGAATCTGTGGCTCCAGTGCCATCCTCCCCTCCAGTAGAGGGGAGGAATGGTAAAAAATCGTCGGGATGAGTATAGATATATTGGGAAGCGGCAGCTCGGACGTTTTGATAGCTGGCCTGGGAGGAATCAAGCACAGAAAGGATAGTTAGCTGATCAGCGACTGCCGAAAAAAGACAGTGTCCGTCCGGGTTAATCTGCGAACAGCTTGCTTTCAGACATCAGGATGTAATCGGAAAGCGCTCGCCCTCACCTCATGAAGATGAACATTCAAGTCATCACAAAGTTGCTTGATGGCCATTTCTTCGTCCTTTGCTTCTTGCTCCAGTCTTGCCTCTGCTTGAGGATCAGGCTTTGAATAATTTGCTTCTGCAGCAGCAGCCTTCCTTGCCTACAGCCTCAAGGTCAATGAAGTCTAATGAATGGAGAGACGAGACGAACCTGCCGCGCTTTGAAACGATTCTTTGGATCCTGTTTGCGGCTGATCTTTTCAACAGTTATTTCTTCAAGTACAGCAGCTGACTCGGCTTGCACAGTCTGATCCCGAGAATCCAATTGAGACAGGAGATCATCCATAAGCTCATCATCATCATTACCCATATTTTTCGTGACTGAAGGAGGGACAACGTATTTCTTAAGCTTTTTCTTCGAACCAGCCATGACCAGGATGCTGAGGATATATAGAGAGTGTGTGTCATCATCATCGATTGAACCCGATATATGTAGGATCTTGTACTACTTGCCGTCATCTATCATGAATACCCCTCGAGTCCCTCTTCTCTTCGTAGGCCAAAATTCTACATCTTTCATATTATAGTCTACTCAACTTCCAAATGCATAGGGAACAATGACCCTCGGTTTCGAAGGGAAAAACGGTGTCCGAATATCTGATCAGACCTCGGCTCAGGATATTCTCAATACTTTCTTCAAGTATGGACACAAGGAGATTGACACTGCTCGCATATACGGAGAAGGGACCACTGAGCAGGTCATTTCCCCACCTCCTCTCTTCCAACTGCGTCCGTTCATCAGTTCAATAGCTGTTAGCCCAGCTCGACCTCAAGGACGCATCTATCGATACCAAGTGAGTACTTGAAAAAGGCTTATCGCTGAAGACTTGGAGCTATCAATCCCTTTTAGAGTTTGGCCAGTCAAACTCGGTGGCCACGCGCCATCGCCCTTGCGCGACGCTTTCCTGACTTCTCTGAAGAGCTTGAATCGGACAAGTGTTCGAACACTTTATCTTCATGCCCCCGATCGTAGTGTCCCTTTCGAAGACACAGTTGAAGAAATCAATAATTTGTACCAAGAAGGCCTCTTGTGAGGATCTCATTTGCGTCAGTCCCCACAGAGCTCTCCTTCATTCGTCGTTTCAGCGAGATTTTTGGCCTAAGTAACTATGCCGCCTGGGAGGTAATATATACATTATCGCGAACAGCGCGATTGTTAAGTTGATGGATTTTGAACTATCGGCAGGTGGCAGAAATTTTTGGAATATGCAATGCTCATGGCTGGGTGCAACCAACGTTATACCAAGTGTACGCACCGACATAACTGACGTTGAACTGACGAGGCGTATCTGCTAACTATGCACTTTCGTATGGTCAGGATGTACAATGCAATCACTCGAGAAATGGAGCCAGAATTGCTGCCTTGCGTCCGAAATTTCGGACTGCGGCTAGTTATTTACAACCCTCTCGCGTCAGCCTCTCTCGAGCTAGTTTATAGGACTCCAGGACCATGACTCACTGGATTATGCAGTGGAGGCTTCTTTGCAGGGAAGATATCCTCTCCTTCCGGCGCCGCCCCGACTGGCGGACGGTTTGACGCCAGCGGCAGCTCCGAAAAGATGGGTGCCATGTACCGGGCGCGATACCTGAAAGATGGCTACTTTGAAGCCTTGGATTCCCTCAAATCTGTTACGGTACAACTGACTGCCATCGGTGTCGTTATCATCACTAGACTGATACTTGTGACAGAGGGAGCACAACCTCCGACTGACTGAGATAGCTCTCCGCTGGTGCCAGCACCATTCCGCGTTGACTCCAAACGATGGAGTTATTCTTGGAGCGAGCAGCCTAAGTCAACTGGAGCAGAATTGTGAAGACAGCGCCAAGGGACCGCTTCCTGACGCTGTGGTGAAGGCTCTCGATGAGGCACATCTCATGGTTGTTAGGCATGGCAGTGCTCCTACCTACTGGCGTTGAATGGAACAGAAAGTTTGAAGAAGAACACTAGCAAGTAACTATTGTATTAACACTGTTGTTCTTGGGTTTTGTGCTACGGTATAACACAGCCACCTGAATGAGAGCTACTACCGTGACCTCCCTAGAAGATACCGCCGTCTTAATTGTCTGAGAGATCCTGCACTTTTTTTCTGACTGCAGCGTTGATCAAATACTGCTGATACGCTATGGGGGATAGCATTGAAACTTATCGCCAGCAACTGAACGACCTTGTCTCAATCGTTCGTGGCGCTCCCGAGTCGGATACCGTATGGAGGAACATTGAGATTGCTGCTCAAAGTCTTGCCAACGGCCTTCGGGTGAAGAATGGCCCTGGTGAATACACCTCATTCTGCTCTCAGCATTTGAAGCCTCTCATACACATCCGCAGTCGACAACCACACAGCGCTGGGAAAGTCAGACCTACCTCAGACTTTAGCTACGTTACTTGCTTTGGCTCCTCAAGAATCTTCCAAAGACTTGGTCTCTACCCCCGCATTATTTGAGATCTTGCGAGTGGCTGCAAACTTGTGCATGGATCATGGTACGATCGGGATCCCTACACACTATAATCTTCCTTTTCACATCAGGAATTTAGATGATAATCGTTCTCATCTGTTGGACGCACAAATTCCCCAAGCAACGCTGTCGCTCCTCGAAGGATATGCTGAATCAGTTCCCCCGCCACCTTATTTGCAGCCTCTTCTGCTATCTGTTCCCCATTTGAAGGTTGTTCGCACAGCGATTGGGGTCCTCTTGAACGCCAGCATCGGCCATGGTACGCTTACAGGAACCGTTTCATGTGCCTTGACTCTAACCCGCTTCCCAGATTCTGTCAAGGAACGACTGAACTCATTGGAGGCATCATCAACCATCTTGAAGCTCTCTGCAGCTATCTATCCTCCTGGCTCCTGGCTCAACGACTCTTCCGAAGGCACGGTCGAAGATCTTACTGTCTCCTGGAGCCTGCGCAGTGGTATGGCAAGTTGGACATGGAGGACTCTCTCAGAACTCAATGATGTCAAAGAAGAGAGTACGTCCCTACAGATATGTGTATTTGCAAGATCTCAGTCCATACGTCTCTCCCAGCTGTCGCCACTCTAAGTCCCGCCATCCTGCCCCTCTTGACATCTCCTCTGCGCCTATACATGCCCCCTTATTCTTCTAACTCCGGATCTTTTTCTGAAAGTTCCGCCATCTTTCCTTCGCTAGTCCATGCAGATTTCGAAGCTGTTGAAGAATCTTGTACCCTCATCGAATCTCTATCTTTGGACGTGGAAGATATACGTCTATCTCTTGCCCGTGGCTTCCAGTTTGTCTCGGAGCACGGTGGTGTGCCTTGTCTGTCTGACATACTTGAATTCATTGATAAAGGGGACTATTCACCGCTGTGGACCTCAAGTCCTCAGATTAGCGAAGCCGACAGGAAGAGGATGAAGAAGTCATTAGATATGTGTAAAGCTGCCCTGATCAAGTGTGTCGTTGAGGTTGCCGGCGAAGGTGGAAATGAAGACATTCTTTGGGATGAATCCGAGGGAGACGAACCTGGTGGGGCGTTCGTTTGCACCATGGTCGAGTGGATCAAGAGATTCGTTCGCGATAGTGAAGAAGGCAAGCATGCTGAAGACTGCAGAGATGATCTTGTCATTTGTGGATCACTCTCTTTGGGTAACCTGACAAGACGGGGTTCGTGCTACTACGCCTGTCTCAAACTCCAGCTGATCTTGATATTTAGAAAACCACGTCTCACTTCTTTTGGCGCAGCCCCATTCATTGGCGTCTGTGCTTACATCTATCCATCTTCTCTCCCCCTCCGCCGATATAAAAATGAAGCACGGCGTCATCGGTCTTCTCAAGAATCTTGTACAGGCGTCGATTCAATCTCCTGAACTCCAGATCATCCTAGCCAACGCAGGAATTGTCCGATGTGTCGCAGGATGTGGAGTGTGGGACGAGAAAGCCGATGTAATGGCAGAAATCATCCAAGTCAGCGCCATCGGCGTTGTGAAGCATATGTGCAATGCGAATGGTACGCCGTTCACCGAGTTGTTTTGATCATTCCTGACTTTGTTTTTTGGCACTCAAGTCGAGAACACCCTCGCTTTGGTGCTACCATCTTCGCCTGCCGCATCACCGTCGACTACAGGACTGGCTCAGATATTGGCTCTGGTTAAACGATCTGATTCCATCCCTATCAAAAGTGAAGGAACTCGGGTCTTGGTCAATGTGGTCAAGTCTCTTTTCTCTGCGGGCCCAGTATCCAGTCCAGTGGCAGGCGGACCAAACCCCATCGTCAATGGCACGGTCGACACTGAGGCTTTACAAGAAATACAGCAGAGGAAACAAGCCGCGCTGCGAGCCGTACTTACTTTAGAATCTGCATGCGCTTTGGCGAATCTAGTCGCTCGAAGCGATAAGCATCCTCTCTTGGTCAATGAAGGTGTGGTCGCGCTGAGTTTGCTGAGCACTCTGCGGACGGGAGGTAATTCAGAGCCTTTCCTTACTGATTCATACCCAGCTAAACGTTTGATCCTTTCAGCTGGCCTCGTTATGAAGGCTTTGACAGAATCCGTTGTTGTGGATGTTCTAGAACCTCTTCCGCCAACAGAGCCTCCTTCGGCATCCACGTCAACGAATAGCGACATTAGCTCCCCCGTCATGACGACACCCTCGACAAGGCATGGTGGATCTGGCCCGGTGCATCGTACAGCTTTAGATTTCCTCATGTCAGCGCTGAAAAACATCGACAGTCCGGTCATCTATCAAGTTGAAATCCGAATGAATATTTGCTCCCTTCTCATTCAGCTTGGGAAGAATGCGTCGGGAGATGGTTTGCGGCGGTTACAAGAAACCGTGCGGCCGATTTTGAATCAATTACACGAAAGCCTCCAGAATGCGCAAGGAAGGGAGGAACAATTGCAGAAGCAGATTGAGAAGCTGCTCGAGGCTTGATATATATTCTAACTGTAGTATGTAGCCGTGGAGGGTGAGTGTGTAGCGGTATTTATGGAAGCTAGGAAATATGTAATCCCTACTGTCTCTTTGCGTATGGTCAGAACAGCCGGTGAGGCGCATGCCATGGCATGCCAGTTTTGGCTCAGCCCGAGTATCTATTGTTATATAATGGAAGCGCCACTACCTCGACGCGACCTACCCTCGCATTCGACGTGTTCCGTCCCACAAATCCTATTGCATTGCCTCAGAAACTGATGTATATATGTTGTTTTTACTGGGACCATCCCAATATTATTTGGTCTGCCGGCTCGAAACAGCCCATTGGTTTATCTTGGGATGAGTCCTAGTCACCCTGTGGCCAGCTGATAACAACCTACTTGAAGTTGTACAGGATGGTCAAGGCTGGCTAGCTTTCAGACATAGCGATTATTTAATTTGTTTCCTCGAGATCTTCTAAGAAATCTACACAGATTTTTGCAGAATCTGAACAGCTTGCAACCTGCGCCAGCATGTCACGTGTCGATGATATGGTCACCGTATATAGAACTACGTGAGCTCGCGAACGGCTAGCGTAAGTGTTAGATAACACTTCAAGTTTTCAACGATAAGGTAGAGCAAGACATGAGCGCAAGGCCGCGTCTTGTATGACTCACATGTTTGGGTCATACTTTCCTCGACATCCTTTTCTTTGGTCCTCCCTCCACGTCTCTTTTTCTTTTCATCGCTTAAAGCTTGGTAGTCGGTTGGATCTCGTCTTTTCTGCCTTACGGGGCACCTTCCACAGCTTGGCACTCATTTCCTTCTTCCTCTTTCGTCTGTCTTCCCGTATCTTTCCCGTGCCCGCTTGCTCTCCTAGCCTTTGGTCACACTCACCCCCCGCTGCAAAGCAGCGGTGCCAGACTCTCAGACAACACTTGAGATTTGAGTAACATTGAATCTCTCGCACTCAGAGTCACATATTAATATCCTCGCGCTTGCCTAGGGACGGCGCGAGATATCTAGACTAACTGTGTGCCAAGTACAAATAACTGGTGGCAGTCAGCGACGGGGAAGTAGTTAGAGTTAAAAAAATGATATAGATCGTGAGTCGACGTCCGAGCTGCCTTTCTGCGAAATGTCCGGGCGCGAGGCCTCCAGGCTCCGAGGCCCTGCAGGGCCTTGAGGCCGCGCGGTGTTACGAAATTTCTTATCAGCGTGCCTAGCTAGGGCAGGGTTTCCACTGGTTTGATCAAGGAACCCTACTAACTTTCCACCATAGGAAGATCCTGGTTCACTGCAGTTGTCGCACTGAGTGGACCTCTTCTATATTACTCTTGCTTCTACAGGTGACACAGGCACCTCAGGTATTATACATATATGTATCATCACCAAGGGAGGTTCGACGAATTAATCTGGTGTGAGAACAAGAGTATCTTCAGCAAGGTATTTCGGGGATGGACAAGCTAATAGTGTTTTTCAACCTCTGCCGAGGAATTATTTCATTGAGAAGTTCGAATGCATGCCAATCTGCTATACTTGCGAGTTATTAGAAGACGTGGATGCTATAGGCAAAAAGGTTGATCCGTGCTGGATTGCATGAGAGGTTAAGAATCCGGACGCCGCTGCTAACATGAGATTATCTACTTCTATTTATTGTGCTCATTGCTCAGGCCCAGACTTGGCTGATCTCCTCGTCAGCCACAAGTTGAAGCAGAAAGGCAGTACGTCGCGGTCATTAGTTTGTACTAAGCGGCATACCAAATCTACAATTCAGAACGATAGCAAACCTAGTCTAGGAGCTACCTGGGGGTAAAACCGCAGCTACCTCGGAGTTCGAAAAATAAGATTGCCGAGGAGCCGGAGAACGCCGGAGAACGCCTTCTCTAGATATCGTCTGAATATGGAAGGAGGCCATATTGCGCCTCTGACGTGACCGCAATTTTCAAGCAGCATACATAAGTAAATCAACACATAGTAGTGCACTGAATGATTACTCTCTTTTGAATATCTGGGTCTTCTATAATGACATCTCGAATTAAGAGCAAGTTTCCTGTATTAAAAAGACGGTGGAGAATGCATGTGCTTGCTGAATCTGAGTGTCGAGAGATCTGATCGGACAATGCCGTTGATCGGCCATCTCATTTTTCAAACTCCGAGGTAGCTACGGTTTTACCCCCCTAGTAGAGTCCAGACTCTAAACGACTGTCTTCACATTATGATATAGAGACTAAGCAAACCAAGAGTTTAGAGATTAGACACAAATTGTAAACGGAGATGTATACATAGTTGTAAATCAAATAATCTGACACTGACTGACAGTGCGAATCCTCGGAGCACTTTTCGATCGTGCCAAAACTCCCGCGTATTGTGGCGCTGCTGACATGCGGGTACATAAAGTCCTTGACAATGTGTACTCATGTATACAACAATATGTCAGTTGCCCTATGTAATACTTAAGTATTACAGAATATAGTACTATCAATAATAATTGCGGATACCGGGAGCATGAACGGAAATTTTGTGAATTTGCGCTGCGCGCAGGGCGTCGGACCGCTGTGGTGGAGCTGAGACTTTCCTAATCCGCCAAGTACCACATGGAAGGCTTATCGCTTTTGATCGCTTGGCGAGTCTGGTGAGCCTTGATCGTGATGAGATCTCAAAATCATCATAGGCGCCTCGAAGAATTCCATGCGCTGCTTCTTTTCAGGAACTTAGCTGTATAAAGCTCCTGATACGGATGGAACTCCCTTGACTTCTTTCATCCATCCTCCGCCATGGAACGCAGAAAAAGTTCCCCAACCAATAGCTCCGACGTTGAGAAATCGGGCGGCGAGCAGTATGTCAAAAACGCTATCAGCGGCGACGGTGGTGTAACCAAGCTTGGAGATGTCGACTTCAAGCATAACCTGCACAGAGGTCTGCAAGCTCGGCACATCTCCATGATTGCCATTGGAGGTACTTCATAGCTTTTTGTTCCGGTATTTACTGTGGAAACAAACTCATACATCTTTTTACTACTCCACAAGGCGCCATTGGAACTGGTAAGCTTGAATAGCTTGACTAGTTGGAGGAGGTTAGATTCATCCCTTCCGTAGGTCTCATCATCGGTACTGGATCTGCTCTGGCTCGAGCAGGACCTGGCTCTGTGCTGATTTCGTATGTTGTCCTTTTCCATGTTCGTCTGCAACTAATGACGTCTAAATTGGTCAGCTACGCCGTCGTCGGCTTCCTGGTGTATATTGTGATGTGCGCGTTGGGAGAAATGGCCGCTTGGTACTACTGTGAAATTTTATCCCGCCCGGTCATACTGCTTAACCTGTTCTAGGCTTCCTCTTGGGTCCGGCTTCACTGGTTATGCTAATCGATTCTGTGACCCTGCACTCGGGTTTGCACTCGGCTGGACATATTGGTTCAAGTGAGTCTTTTATAGCCAATAGCGTAGGTTCATGCAGTCGGGTCGCTATCTGTATCCGACTCTTGAACCTGCTACTGAATGTTTCTAGAGTTCTAATACGACTTGCAGGTACATCATAGTAACGCCTAACCAGGTGCGTTGATATTAAGTTTTGTCTACACAAAACCACCGACTCAGAATTGCTATAGCTGACTGCAGGAGCCCTGGTTATAAGCTATTGGCTTGATCGTGATCGCGTGAATCCAGGAGTGTGGATTACCGTTTTCCTTGTTACGATTCTGTTCATCAACTACTTTGGCATCAGGTAGGTCGTAAATCGTGCTATTAGTCTGACAGTGGACTCATACCCCTCCGTGACAGATTCTTTGGTGAATTTGAGTTCTGGTAAGTCGGAGGATTCATACCTAGGAAAAGCGCTTAGTTGTTCCTCCGAATCCAGGCTGTCGTCCTTCAAGGTTGTCACGATTGTTGGCCTGATGATCATGTCATTCTGCTTTGCTCTCGGTGGAGGCCCTTCTAAAGAGTGCGTCTTTTCATGGACTGTTTCAGCAATCAAGCTTCTGACAGCTGTGGCAGCCGTAAAGGATTCCGGTACTGGAAAGTACGAAACTACTTTTCTTGCGTACATTTTGTATCCTGACCACTAGGAATAGGACCCAGGGGCGTTCAGAGAGTATATCGATACTGGTAAGTGTTCCCGCTGCCCTATATCTATCGTCTGATTTGTTCCGAAGGCGCAACGGGGCGTTTCCTTGCTCTCTGGTCTACGTTCGTGACGGCCACGTTCGGTACGTATTTGTATTCAATCCAATGGATATCAATCTTTTTAATGCTATCTTCCTAGCATATCTTGGGACCGAGCTCGTCGGTGTGACTGTTGGAGAAGCCCAGAATCCTCGTCGAACGATTCCGCGTGCCATCAAGCTGACATTTTTCCGTGCGTGTACATTTTTTATGATTCTTATCATTGTCGATGTCAACTGTTCATCTTCAGGTATCGTCTTCTTCTATGTTATATGTGTAAATGCCCTCCATCAAATCGAGCTTTGTGTCCATACTTAACTGTCGAAAACGTCTAGGTACTTTTCCTCGGCATGATTGTTCCGTACGACTCCGAGCGACTTGCGTTTGCTACTAAGCAGGCAGCGGGAGCAAGCGCTTCTCCTTTCGTCGTTGCCGTTTTGGAGGAAGGCGTCCAAGGGCTTGATCATGTCATCAATGCTTGTATTTTGCTGTTCGTGTTTTCGGCTTCCAACTCGGATCTCTACATTGCTTCTCGCACCATTTACGGGCTGGCTTGCGAGGGCAAGGCTCCCGCCATCTTCGCCAGGACAGATAAACGTGGCGTCCCCGTTGTCGCTCTGGGAACATCAGCTCTCTTTGCCCTTCTCGCCTACATGAATGTTGCGGAAGATTCAAGGACCGTCTTTGGCTACTTCGTCAATCTGACAACCATCTTTGGGTATGGCCGATGCTTCTCCATTACTGCCTTGCCTTCCATCACTTATCACCTTTTTTCCAGGATCTTGACCTGGATTTCTATTCTTGTCACCCACATATACTTTATTGATGCCCGTCGTGCACAAGGCGTCACAGACGACCAAATGCCTTACACGGCACCTCTTGGGAAGCGCGGATCAATCGGTGCCCTCATCGGGTGCTGTATCATTGCAGTCTTCAAGAACTTCAACGTATTCACGCCTGGCACCTATGGGACATGGGACTACAAGAATTTTGTTACCGGTTATCTGGGAATTCCTCTCTACCTCATCCTTATCTTTGGATGTATGTGTACTCCTTGGCTGCCCATTTTTGCCAGGCTTTCTCAATGCTGACATCTCGGACTAGATAAATTGTGGCATAAATCAGTCCACGGTGGCGGCAGCGGCATCAAGCCGGAAGATGCTGACCTCTTCGGTGGAAAAGCAGCGATCGACGAAGAGGAGGAGGAGTTCTTGAGAATAAAGGCATTGCAAGGACCGGGCAAGGGGTTCACAAGAATCTACCGCAAGTACATTGCGTGGCTCTTTTAAATGGGATGCCACACACCCAAACCGTACTAAGTGTGTGTCTTTGTTCTGCATGCTATGTATATAAGTAAAGTATGAAAGACATCTTGACCGAGTTTTATCACAGCCACCGGATGGAATTGATCCTAATCGTGCTCCTTGGTCACCGTTTTCAGCTAAGCTTGATAAAGGAGCTGACTCAGCGCGGGCGTGTATATATTGTTTATTATCTAGTAGGAGCTTCATTCGCATACTTTCTCGCTTGTATTCCATCTTTCTTGCTAGCGCCCTCGAAATCTGATCCTATCATGGCCATGTCATCTGTCTCTCGCGGTATTGCGAAGAAGGTTCTCGCTGTTGAGACTCCAGAGGGAGGTGAGGTCAGATCCCTCCTTGCCGAAGACTCTCATTTTAGTTCTCTAGCTGGTGCCCTCGTTCGCAGGAGTATAGGTTCTATGAGCCTCCGTAATCTCACCCCATTCTTAATGCTTGATCATTTCCATGTCTCTAAAGGGGCTGTTAGTTCGACCGATTTCCGTTGCCGTATGTAGACTGTCTGACAAGTGTCTGAACTCTTTGCCGTATAGGGCTTCCCTGATCACCCTCACCGCGGACAGGCGACGGTGACTTATATGCTCGAGGGGTACGCCTTGCCGTCCATCCCACTATCGTGGTCTGAACTGGCAGACATTTAGATCCAGTAGACACGAAGACTCTGCAGGACACAAAGGTCTTATAGGTGAGATGCTGTTCGGGCCCTTTATTATGTGCTGAATTCGTCGTGTGCAAATAGAGACAGGAGGGGTGCAGTGGATGTGCGCAGGAAGGGGCATCATCCACGCGGAGATGCCGGTCCATGAAAACGGTGCCCCAGATCCCAGGGGGTTGCAGCTTTGGGTTGATCTTCCAAAACAGGCGAGTAAAGTCAGAGTAGCCTACGATGATAGTCTGATGTGCCTCTGGTAGTTCAAAATGGTAGTGCGTACGACCCTCTCCCAAATCCATTAGCACATCAGTTTGACAAGCACTTCAGGAACCGTCCTACCAAGAATTGGGTCCAAAAGAGTAAGTCCTGGCTTGGTTTATCTTCTTCAATTCTACGACGATGCGGTTTCAGGATCCCGTCTGCATACCCCGAAGGTCCTGAAGGTCCTGTGCAGATCAAGATCATTAGTGGAAAGAGTTATGGGGTGGAATCGTCTGTTCGTCCACTGGGAGGCTGCTGGTACTTCCATGTTATCTTCAAGAAGAAATCCGCGATCTTTCAAGACATACGTACGTTCGTTCTGAGTAACCTACCTTGCTAAGTAATAGCCTGACATGATTCAGCTGGCGGATGGACGTCGTTCTTGTATAGTGAGTTTCCTCCCATTGCTCGGAAAGAAGAACTTTAAAAATATACGTGTTCGATCGTTTCAGTTCTTAGGGGTTCTGTGTTGGTAGGAAAGGAGACTGTCCCGGCTGAATCATTCCATACTGTGGTTCTCACAAGCGAGTCTGAAGCGACGGGAGCTTCCTTAACGGCTGTCGAAGATGAAACAGAGTTCATTCTGGTACGGGAAGTCTGACAGCTGCTCTTTGATTCATTACCAACTGATGTTTTCCTTCCTTTCAAGGCCGCGGGAGAGCCCCTTGACCAAACTGTGTTCCAGTACGGGCCATTCGTTATGACGTCCCGTGAGGAAATTCAGAAGACATTGATCGACTGTGGGTTCTCCCTTTCTCCCTTTCCCTCTGAGCCATCTATCTGATAGTTCTGGATGTAGATCAAACCGGGAGGAATGGATTCGAGAAGGCGCATACCTGGGAAAGTGATATCGGGAAGAAGAAATATACGTCTGAGATCATGTAAATTAACTAGATGTGTCCATCCCACATACAAATATCACACTTGTACACACATGCATCTACATACTGAGTAGTGATACAGTCAGTAGCTCTCTGCTGTACTGAATGACGGATGCATTGGTCAGAAACTAACTTGGATGGCCGCCGCAGACTGTGACTCTGCTGGGCAATATGGACATTTCACACGCCTGCAATGTTCTTGTAAGCATACGAACCGGAAGGACAACAAAGCAACATATACCCTCCGGGCTTGCTGAGCTTCTGTAGGCTCTCTCTCGATATGACGTGGCCACAGGACATCATCATGGGCGGATTCTGCTCTGTTGACTGCTCTTTAGAAACAGGGCAGGTGAAGATTGAATGATATCTGTTCTCAGGTGGTAGAGGTATCTCGATCTGCAAAATATTACTTCAAAGGGAATCCCGGATCGAAAAGAGACGACTGAACCTACAGGAAGTTCGTCTGCCTGGCTCCATTCGCTCTTTCTTTCCCGCATCACTCTCCTGCCTTTTTCAATCCTGGAAAGGGCACCACCACCACCAATGTCTCCAACTACTCTAAGCGGAACCTGCCTGCTCATTCCAAGGCTTGCACAGTATTCTTTCGCAAACAAGGGCTCTAGGTCGAAGTGTAAGGAGGGCGAGGCGAGGTCCGCGTAAGGCGAGGTTTGCAACTTGGAAAGAGGCAAGTAAGCAACACAAGACAGGAGCCTCCTGAACTCGCCCTCATGCTCTGCGTAAAAGGGACGTAGCCGTTCGTTAGCGTAAGTAATGGCTGGTAGGGCGTTTGGCGGATGCGAAGAAAGGAGGAGACGAATGTATTGTGATCTGTGAAGATAGAACTCGAGCCGAGATGAACGTTCTTTGAGGAAGTCGTGATGTTCTTGCGCCCACCTATAAAGATGATCAGAGTGAGCAACGACAGGAATAGGCGGAAGGGTACTTACGAAAGGGCTGGGCCAGTGTCCTGACTACGGAGGGCAGTTAGTATGTTGTGTAGCGATACGAACTGAAATTGAAGTGTTTCTGGGATGTCTACATGGGATTCCTGGATGAGAGTAAGGTAAAAAGCCGCTCGTCACATGAGAGGAGAGACGGACCTTAAGGAAAGTATTGGCAATCTCAAATTGGCCTGTGCGGAGAAAATGGAGAGCAATAGTGCGTTCCAAAGCACTTATAGCAGAATCTGAAGTAAAAAGATCTGGATAAGACGGCAATGGAGTGGGGAATTTCTTGAGTAGAAAAGGATGAGATAGATGAGATAGATGGATGGCATGGGAAGTATAGCGGCATGCCTTGTCCAACGCCTTTCCAATTCTTGAGACGGAGGAATATATTTCCTTCTGACGCTCGTCGATCTCCTTCTTCCTTGACTCTGCGGTCTTTGCGAGTGAGTCCAAGTCGGCTTGAGTGAGGTCCCCGGCTTGATAACGTTCTTTTACAGTCTGCAAAGCCTCGAGAAGAGAGTCAAGCGTGTCCGGTATCGAATTAGTCTTTCCTTTAGATGAAGACGGCGATTTCGCAGTGAGTTTCTCCAGTTTTCCAAGCTCTTTCAGAGGACCCTCCATAACAGTTGATGCTAAGTTATTGGATTTCCGAATCTGGCAATCACCGGTTTTTTTCGTTTCCATCTTCATGCCTCGATTCTTCACCGGCGACGACCAGGGAAATATAAAAGCACTTGCATTCAAAGGAGAGAAAGTATCTTTAAAAACTGTCCACTCGTTTCCTCATGCAGTTCAGCGTTTATCTGTGTCAGTCGCCGGTTCTGACTCTTTGCTGGTACATCTCTTTCTTTCTCTCTTTTTCGACTGATTATCTGAACTTTGCTGGAAGGGCAGATAGCTGCTGCCTATTCAGACGGGTCTGCATTTAATTTCACTATGGACGAGGACGAGTCTTTGAAATCTTTTCACAATTGGAAGGAAACCAGACTGAAAACCGACCAGTCATATGTCGGATTGCATGCAACGGACAGGTGCGCGAATCTCCCGCATATTAATCCCGATAATTCATGGATGGGACATCTAGAGCTACCTTTTCCTGCACTTCCAATGGTGCTCTTCGAATGACCGCTTATCCGACAGAAACCTCACTTTCGGAGACGTTTATCTCGGCTGTCCCTACTCGTCTCCGACGATGGCAGATGTCTCAGGACCAGCTCTCTTTCAGCTACGCAGGGGAAGAGGTAGAGGTATCATTGTGGGACACTGAGAAGGCTTTTGCGAACCC
Organism: Gloeostereum incarnatum; assembly: GCA_004338095.1. Taxonomy (NCBI): domain Eukaryota; kingdom Fungi; phylum Basidiomycota; class Agaricomycetes; order Agaricales; family Cyphellaceae; genus Gloeostereum; species Gloeostereum incarnatum. Next base: position 2,326,433 of record RZIO01000003.1, read on the forward strand.
TCCTGAAGATCTGTCCAACACGCAAGCCGCAGCCAAGAAACGGAAAAGAAATGATGCACTCTTCATCGGAGAGGTCTGGCGGGCGAGCAATGTGCCGAATGACCATCTGGGTTTGCGGAAGCCTGTTCGAAACACCGCACTCACGTTCTTGTCGCCTTCACACCAGCATATCGTAGCAGGGACACAATTCGGCGATATTCGAAAATACGACACTCGTGCTGGTCGTCGCCCTGTGTCAGACTGGCAAAGGATAGGGAAAGTGGGTGGTGTATGTTCCATGGAGAAGGGTCATGCTGAGCAGTAAGTGCTTACCTCTTACTGACCCAGGGCCTTCGGTTGACCGCTGTATGGCAGCGAGCTCTTTGTTGGCGATGGTGGTTCGAATATTTTCTCCTTGGATCTGCGGAATGGGGCCATCATATACGGATACCAAGGCGAGAGACCTGTTTTATTTTCTCTCGCAGCGAAGTTTAACCTACCTCTATAGGTTTATCAGGAGGTGTCTCAGCTTTGGCTGCTTCGCCATCGGTTCTCGCGTCTACGGCTCTAGACAGATATGCGCGCATTCATAGCACGTTCCCTCCACCCGAGCGAGCTGGACAACGTCAGGATCATAAAGGGGGGATATTAGACAGAGTTTATCTGACGAGTACGCCAACCGTTGTTATCTGGGACCAGCTGGACGGTTCGACAGAAAAGAAGCAGAGCTTGGAAGGTGATGATGAGGTTTGGAACAACATGGAGACCATTGAAGAGGGGAGCGCTGGTGGATTACATCGAAGGAAAAGGCAGAAAAACGAAATACCGAAGTAGTAGACGATTGTGTTTATAGAATGCCACCAGTGACACAGCCACGTGCTTGAAACGCGGGTTGGACGTGTACGGTCGATAATGCACGCGTTTCGCCCGACCCGATGTTCTCCTCCTCCCCGCCCCCGCAAGGCGCTCACTGCTGCTGAATCTCTCCTCCAAACCACCATCTCCGCAGATGGCGCCTCATCTTCTTCTATGTCTGTCCCCTCAGAGCTCGCAGGTCTAAGCGCAGACGATGTCGAGGTCATAGACGCTATCATCCATAGAGCAGGTCCTACAGCCACCACTTTTCTGACCATCTTCAAGGCCTACAGCGACGTCCTGCATGAGCGTGGTTTAGATTCCCATGAAGTTTTGTATTATGGAAAACTGCTCAAGCTCGGCACTTTGAGGGGAAGAAATTGGAGGGACAAATGGATTGCTATAAAAAATCAGTGTGGCTACGACAACCTCCCAGAATCATCTCCTACCCCTTCCCTGCCTCATCATCCTCGAAATGATTCCCCAACTCGTCCAGGTTTACGCGCATTAAACAAGCCTCGAACTCTTGCTTTTCCTCCCGCTGACTCTGTAACCGTTCATTCTCATGAAAATGACGACTCCCCGGAAGCGGGCACTCCTATTTCCCGAAATTTTTATCCAGGTCCCCGTTCTGAAGCCCTTCATACCACGACCAATTCTCTCGGACTAGAATTCGATAATCATCCGCTCCTCTCTGCTCCCGCAAGGCAGTCTCGTCCCATATCAGCAATATCCTCTCAAATTCGACCACGCGTATGGGATGCTGAAACCGACAACACCTCCTCTCCAGCTCCCACATCTATCCCACCTTCATATCGAGCCGCTGTGAGACAGCCACCATCGCCAGCAATAATTTCTGCCAATGAGCAACACTCGATCCCGGGTAACAATATTCTACAGTCCAAACCAAAAGTTGTCGAGTCCCTTCCACGTTCTCCAGTCGCCTCCTTGCCACCTAAGAGAACGACCGAGCAGAGAGGTAGCATCATCAATGAGGAGGATGCCTGGAATAAGGTCAAGATGCTCAGAGACGAGAAGGAGGCCGACAGATTCCGTGAAGAGCGTTTAGTGGAGCGATGTTGGGATGTTTGGCGACAAGGTTTTGATTGGATTATCGTGTGTTCTCTTGTCCCCTCCCTTCTCTACTTCCCAATAACTTGTGTGTGTGCTATCCAGACAACTCACGAGCAGATTGGACAGGCACGCGACAATCTTCTCTTGCGTGTCCATGTTCAGCGTTGGCGAGAAAAAAACGGCTGCTCGTACCGAATTACTCGACCGTGTGACGATGTTGGCTAACAATCAGCGACTCAGAGCCGCCTTCCACACCTGGAAAATTCGGATGAAGGAGCGTCAGCAAGCAGCATGGAGGCATTCTATGCGTTCCAAGATGAAAACCGTCCGAGACAAACATGATGCTATCCTCAGGAAGGACGCATGGGCCAAGTGGAGGCAGTCTTATAAATCGCATCTCGCTGAACAACATTATGCCGAGCATTTGGTGATGCGGTTCTACCAGCGCTGGAAAGACAAGGTTTCTCGGCTAGAGGAGCTCAATGCTAAAGCCGACGAACATTTCCACACAAGTACCGCCATCGTAGCTGAGCAATGCTGGGAACGGTGGGTACGTTCCACGCAGCTTTCCAGTATGGAACGGACTGTGAAGGAGCGCGTTGGGCTACGTGTTGTGGACGAGGTCATAACAGTGTGGAAGAGGCGCATGTAAGCGGACTCTTGTGCTTCCTTTCAGCACCCATTATCTAACGAGTGATCTAGGCGGGACATGCGTACCGCAGATGTCTATAATGACACCTTGATATTGAAGCACACCATCAAATCGTGGAAGACTGCACGAGATCGGATACGAGTAAGCTATTCTTATGCTTTTACTGTTTTCGATCTGATCATATTTTGTAGGCTCTGGAAAGTAAAGCAGACAGGCACGTCGCTAGACAGGACGACGTTCTCTTACGCGCTGTTGCTCGTGTTTGGAAAGCCCATGAAAGAGGGCGTCTCCTTGAAAGAGTCAGAGGCATGCGGCTCTTGAAGGTCGCGTGGTCGGTTTGGAAAGAACGGCTATGCCATAATCGAGATATGCAAGGTTGGACGCTGCTACCCTTTTCTGCCAGAGGGCTAACGCGATTATTCCTCTAGCCGTCTCAATCTCCTTTTTTCAGCGGCCAACTGCCTCCTATGCCGTTTCCGCCTTGAATACATGGAAGAACGTCCTGTCGACACATCGAAATGCACATTCCTACGCTCTCGACTACTGTTCCTCCCATCTTGCATTGAAGACCTTCTCGATGTGGAAGATGCGGTGGTACGATCATCTTCGTCTCATGAAGAAAGGCCGAACGGTCCAGAAGTACTTGCTGACCCGGAGAGCATGGACGGCACTCAAAGATAAATATGCTGAACGTAAGCGATACCGTCTCCTTCAGCAATTTGAGAATCGCATGCGTGAGAAGTATTTCCGAGGTACTTGTATCATCTCTCAGCCCTTCCTTGATGACTCAACCTTCCCAATAACAGATTGGCACCAGCGAGCCGTCCGGGAGCGGCACAACAACCTGGCGGAAGCTGCTGTTCAAAGGCGTATCAAGATGGTAAGTTACTCTATTCCGTTCTTTAATTTAGCTTATATGACATTATCCAGCGACTGCTGCAAACAACACTGGGCTTATGGACCAACCGTGTTATTGATCTGAAAGTCCGTGAATTAGAGGTGATGCAACGATATGAAGTATCTGTGCTCTTGTATGTGTTTTCATTTCTCAGATGCTCCGGACAGTGCTTAGTTTTCACAGGGCTGCCTTAACAAAATGGAAACGGATCTGCAGTCGTCATGCGGAGGAGCTTAGGCTCATGCAAAGCTATCAATATATCAAGCGAGAAGGTCTGTGCGTTCTTTCGACCAATCGACCTGCAAATTCATAGTCTCTCTAGAAAATATGCGGAAAATGTTCTATCGTTGGTTGTCCGCGGCCAGGGCAGCTCGACATCGGCGCGTGGTTCTGCGGGAGAAGGAGGATGAAATGAAGTTGGCCACCATCGCAGTCGCTTGGGATAAGTGGCGAGACCGGTTCAAGGACGAGCGACTCCGCCCACTGGTGAGCATTCAGCTCTTTTTAACTCGGCATGTTTCTCATGGAATTGTGCAGGAGTATGAGTTCCTCATCACCAGCCAAAAGAGTATCATGTTCAAGGTTTTCACAATGTGGCACTCAAAAACTCATGTATGTTTCTTCCCTGAATTCGCTCCGTCTTCCCTGAGGTCCGTTTCTAGTCGCTTCCGGCAATTAGGTTCCATGTATTGCATACGAAGCAGAAGGTCTGGAAGATTTGGCGACATCTTATGCCTCGGGCAATGCAGGCTAAAAAAGCCCGAGAGATGGACAAGAAGGCAGTTCTGTGTAAGTGCTTCATGTCAATGTTTTTCTACTTATTGATATGTCTTCAGCGAAATTCCTTACACAATGGGCCCAGACTTATCGATCTAAGGTTGCGCTGAAGGCTGTTGCGTGAGTCTCATTATTTCATACGTGCCTCCTGTGTTGACTAGAAATTGAACTGGCTCAGCCGGGCAAGATATCTTCGACTCCCTAGTGCCGCCCCTCGTAAATCTGTATCACGCCCATTGCTAGCTCCTTGGGCTACTGCAGTGCCAAAGGCCGTGTTTCCTCGTCGGGTCGTCCGTGGACAAGAGGCGGAAGACGAGAGTGAAGAGGAAGCTGGACCAAGTCGACCTACCGAGCGTCCGAGATGGGCTTCTCCCTTCGCACCACGACCTAGATCTGAGACTAGTCCACCCCCGCGATCTAGGTTATCTGCTCCCAGTAAATCTCGAGACCCAAGTCCTGTCAGATCGACGAAGTCTTCCGCGGGAACCAACTTGCACTTCAAAGGTCGCAGCGTGCTTCCTCAGACATCTCAGTCTAATGTCGAAGGGGAGGGTAGGAGCAGGCTCTGGACAGAACTTCAAGCTCTACCATCCAGGAGATCACGTCCACCATCGGAACGTTCGCGCACGCGAGAGCCACCTTAATGTGGTACTGCATCGCACCGCGTGAACTATGGCCTCATTTGTTTCTCTGCTCTATGCAGTTACCACATGTACTATATGTATGGATGGACGGACATGTATTTGTATTTTTAACCAAGTTAGGTACAATTACATTTCTTTTGTCAGTTTACTACAACATGATGCGTGGGTGGTACACATACACCATTCCACCATAACTGATTTTAGATAGAGATAAGGCATGAGATTTCCTGTTTCAATGGGAAGATAAATGAAGTTTGAAGATACAAAACAATTGTGTACGAGTCTGGCAGACAGGACAATGGGGTGAGACGATCGCTACATGATCAGTGATACATCTGGTGAGTGTTTGAGATAACTGCCACAATCGCAGAAACAAACAGGTATACCTGTGGCAAAATACATGACCGCATACAGTAGTCGAGATACAGTCCGGTGGATTCCTCTTGCACAGGCGACAATAGAGACTTTGGGCGGGTGGAAATGAATCCGAATTCGATGAGTAGGTTGTAGTCAAGGGAGAACCTGAAAATACAGTTTTCTAACAAAATACCGTTCAGATAAGTGCATGGACTCAGCGCGCTGGAAAAAAAGTCGAAGGTGTACCTCACTCTGCACTCCTGACGGAATGGCATAACGCTCGTTCGCAAAAGGATCAAAGTTATAACAGTTATCGGAAACTTCCTTTCCCACAAGTGAGTCTACCAGACGTGCGCACTCGTCATCTCGTCGAACCATGTCCGAGTCGTCGTTGATAACCAGACTCGGATTCGGCAGGCCGTCTGGTGGTGACGCAGCTGGACTTTGAGGTTGGAGCACGAGGGACCGAACGCAAGGAGAATACGAGATCCCCGGAAGAATCGAACTGGACCAGACTAATTTGTGAGAAGTCGGATTTGCGATTTCCAACGCATTTGCGAGTATACGATCTGGAAACCCCGAATAACGACCACTTCTAGGAGGGCACCACCCGCTGTTTCCGGTGTGTTTAAGAAGAAAGGACTAGAAAGGACAATTGGTGCATATGTTAGATCGTTATGAGGCGGAGACCTACATCGGGTAATGACGGTGGTGACTTCGAGTCGGAGACGCATTGTGGCGGGTGAACACTATCCATATGCTAAATTCGACTTGAATTTCCTGCACTACAGATGGAGAAACTTGCGAAACTCACCAGAACAAGTTCCCCTTCGTCTTTGAAGCCTCTAGCACAAAGCCGACATTTTGGATGATTATCTGACGCCACATAATGTTCACGAAGGCAATCGATGTTGTCGACGTTAATGGCACAGATAAAGCAGTGTGTTTCGGGATGGAAGTCGACCATATGCTAACAATGGAATTTATAAATTTGAACGTACATATGTCTAGGAGTCAGAGAGTACCTTAGCAAGGTTTCGATCATCCTCAAATCCGACTGGCTCTTTACAATGAGTACAGTTAGGATGATTGCGGGACGACAGGTAGTGTGCTAGAAGGTCGTCCTCGTAGATCCATTTTCCGTCACAGCTACACCGCACTCGTGGGTGCGTCGTGAGATGCTAGGCATGGCTCATTGAGTGAGTATTGAAGATGCCCGATGTGCAGGGTCGAGCATAAATAGACGCACCTCTTCTAAAGCACAGGCGTCCTTATTACCCAAACCACATCTAGGGCAATTAAAGTTGTGGTTTGGAGAGCCGCGGTAATGCTCTTGCAGATCGGCACGCGTCTTGAACGGTTTGTTTCGTCCACGGCATCCAGGAGTATGACAAAATAACATCTCTTAGTAGCTTGAGATTGAAAAATGAGTACTGAACGTGGCGGATTCCTTGTACGAGAAGGTTTTATAGAGAGATGAGGATACCCTTCGAGCGCGCGGGTAGCCGCGCCAAGTTCTACGACTGAATTGCTCAAGTTAGGTAAGGCTTCGGACCCTTAGAAAGTTTTCATTCCAGTAATCAGGGTCACCAAAGATAGGAAGTTATTTGTCAAGAGTTTAAACGTGGGGCGATACGACGGAATGCTCCGAAGGATTAGGTCGGCTTGGTGTGGCGCTGAGCCATGAAGCATGTGATCATCATTGAGTTGGTGAGCATTGGTTTTTATGCCCCCAGAGCCAGGTCGGACAAGAGTTCCAGAGCAGTATTCCAACAGGCTCAAAGGAGCACCATATACACGATGCTCACAGCCAGATTCCAAGGCCCAAGCCCCCCATCATCAGACAAAAAAGAAGCATGTACAATAATAAGCTCAACTCGCGTATCAGTGTGTGTCGAGCCTGTAGGTCATCGTGTCCAGTCCGCCGCGTTCAGATACGAATCGAATGGCCGGGAAGCACGACTGAGGAATATGATACTGGATACTATGGTGGTGCAGTAAATACACAGAATACATCGAGTATAGACGGCGAAAGGTCCAGGTGTGGCGAGAGGGCGAAATCGAAGCTCCGGAAAATTGATGTTACAGGGTCTTTGCAGGGTCTGCATCTTCTCGAGGTTTCATATGTACAAATCGAGAAGTCGTGAATTTTCTGTAGGGGTATTTCCAGCAAGAATTGAAGTGAATTACAGTAAATTAGATGAGGGGGTGCATTGGGGAAGACAATAATGATCGGAATATGATGACATAATTAAAGCCATATCTCCGTAACAGCACACATGAATTCTGCTCGTCGCACAACCTGTCCACCCCTGGAACTGTCCTCAAAGCATCTTTTGGACGATGCGCGTAGTATTCAGATAAATTCTGCCTTAAAAGAACTCAGACTATGCTCCCGAAGCCTTCAAAGCGACCTACTTTCCTTCAAAGACGAGTTCAAGATCCTTGAACGCTTGTATTATAAAGGGAAAAACCAGCACCGCCCTGCTCTCTTCTGGAAGAGAGTTGTGGAATTAAGAAGATATGGAAGACGTCTTGCTGAACTTGACCTCAACAATCTCGTGAATACCTTGCAATGTTCATTTTTCGGTGAGAAAGCAAGGGACAAGTAAGTGGGTCCTGTTTCCATTAGAAATTCTGTTCACATCAATTATGGCAGTCCGAAACTACTGAAGGGAGCTTGGACATCATATCCGGGCATCCAGCTCATCCGTCATGTTCTTGTCCGTCTAACGGTGGCCTCTGCTTTGGCCGAGAAAGTCAGTACGCATCCAACACAGTGATGCCTCAATTCTGAAATCTCTATCCAATACCTCTCTAGATACGAAGTAAACTGATGGCCGCAATTGAGTATGTGTCTCAATCGAATTCGGGGAGTGCTGTGTTCATGCCAAAATCCAGATTCTTTGCTATTTCGATGCAGTCCGGTTCTTTCTTACAGTTGCTCGTTGTGTTGGTGGCAATAGTATCTCGGATGAATGTGCTAGCCTCAGAAGTACAGACTAGTATTCACGATGGAAGTGAAGTCTCCCAACGCATTTTGAACATCCTTTCGGTGTGTGCTTGCTCTCCAACGTTCACACTTTTCAAACATATCCTGACCGTGGAACTCACCTCTTAAGCAAGGCCCCGATTATCGCGCGAATTCGAAAAGGCAAGGCTCCAATATTGACATGGGCAGGACAGAGGCATCTACACAGCCTTGGGCAACGGATCCCCTTTGGCTGGAACAATCTCAGCATTTCAGTTTGAATTATAATGGTACGGATGTTGTCCTATCAATTCTGCCTCACCTTGACACGAACCGTAGTCGAAGCAAGCTCAGAAGTGTCTAGAAAGAACGAGACGTCTGTAGACAGCTCAAACTCACTACAACGACTAAGGATCAAGAATAAGGCTAGGAAGAAAAAAGACGAGATCGACGAGATCTTCGGATTTTGAACATTCGTACTAGCCGCATTCGTCCTATCCGATCCTATCTTGGGCGTCAATCTGTACACAGGATTTTCCATGTATTCTAGGCCAAGTCTAGGCAGTACTTTATGTTGGTGGTGGACACTGACCGAAGTACTGACCACCCGACCGAGGTTAACAATGGCTGGCATATGTTACACTGACTAGGAGATGTTAATAGCTACAAAGGATTGGAGGGCTAATGCTACATTGGTGTCTACTAATGAGTTCGTCATGTCTTCAGTCCATCATCGTGGAAAAAAGGAAAATGTGAAATTTCTTCAGGGAGACCGCGGGACAGTGTGGCAATCAACACCGCTGTCAGCTTTCACCCACTGTGACAACCGAGGAAGAGGTATCGGTTGATCATCGTCATGGACGCCAGGAGGGAAAGGGCTGTTGCTTCGACTGATCGTCTGGGATTCCCGGAATCTCTCAACGAACCGAGACCCAAGCGAATTCGCTGACTGCTTCTCCTTGGGTTCAGCCTTGACGGGAGGTTTTGGAAGACTGGCGTTGCTGCGAAAATATGAACTCGTCGTCGTAGTTTCGTCATCTCGCTTCGCGAACGGCTGGTCCACGCCACGCTTCAGGTTGATCGGCTCGGCCCAAGGAGCCTTCTCGGTGTCACAGAGAGGGTAGCGCAGCTTGCGGGCTCCAGTTGCCTCGATGTTGTCGAGGTATAGTGACCAAGAATCCGGTTCAACGCCAGGTTTTACACCGAGCTTTCCAGGGTTCTGGCTATCTCCGAACCAATCGAGGGTGTACACCGTCTTCGACCAGACGTCAGGGATGTCCCGTGCGTGGACTGCTACACATGTTGACAGTGTAAGAAAGTAGGCAAGAGCTACACATTTCAACTCAGTAAAACACTCCTCCAACAAATGTTCAGTGATGGCTCACTGATGATGCTGTTGATCCAAACAGTAGGAATGAGAAGGGACGTGGAAGCGCATAAGCTCCATTTAGCTGAAGACAAGTTAACGTTAGCTGCAAGGTACGACTGCCATGCTAAAAAGGTGCTCACAGCCGCTGCAGCTATAAAACGCGCCGGTCAGTGAAAATCCAATCGATGTCCCTATCTGGAACATGCTCATAACGCAGGTCCATGCACACTCAAATCGCAGGTCGGCGAAGCGGGACAGAGGATAAATTAATTCGGCAAAGGCGCTAGGAAAGGCATCGACATATGGCTTCGCGAGACAGAAGATGAAAACACGTACAACGCGACGAGGATGAAGAGACAGCAGCTGTTGAAGATCAACATAATGGTAGCTCCGGGCACTTTGGTGAAGGTGAGCAAGAGGCCTGGCAAAGAAGTAGAGCGCCACGCACCCATTAACCCTGAAGAGACTGCGGCATTGATATTCCAAGAAGCGAAAACTAGTACGATCACACCAAGGTAGACCAAGAGGGCTATGCATTCCGGCTCGTCATTTAGCTCCCACTCTCTTGACAGATTAAGAAGCGAGCAAACACACCCATGAAGACAAATCTTATGACAAGGAACGGGCTAGGCATGACAGATGGAACGTGGAGAGAAGGTATGCCACACAGTGGGGAAGGTCGTGAAGGTCAGGGAAGAAGTGAAGACGTGAACAAGCTCAGACCACTAGCAGTACTGTTTTAAGGGAAAAGTTGCATGCCGTGGCCTCCCCTTTAAATGTTAATTCATAAAGCTGGCTTGAAGTGGAACAATAGAGATGATTGCAACCCCGGGTTGGACAATGAGGCTTTTGGAGAACAATGGGCCTCAGTCACAACCGGAGCTTTTTCATCCGCAAAATACTCAGAGACCCAAATAACAATAAAATAAGAGAAGCTGAGCTTGTTGACAACAGTTGAGCCAGAATCATTCAAAAAAGTTACGATTGATCGGACCGGACATCCTCAGAGCCACGTGCACGACTTGCCGCACCCTCGTCGATCGCATCGGCACAATCTTGGGATGCCCCACTTTTTGTCTACTTAATCTCGGCTGAGATTGGCCTTAGACAGTTGATGCCCAAACTCTAGCTTCTGGCGAAAAAAACGATTCTGAGGTTTCTGGTTACATATATTGTCCACTTTGAGGGTCCTCACTAGCTCTCGTACGCAGCTGGACAATTTGTCATTCCTAACACCAACATCGCAAAATGGCGCAAGATTTACTGTTCAGACCGATAGATAATCATCTGCCCACCTCTTATGATATCTCGGGTACTATCCACAAGCGTAGCTATAGAAGCTGATGGATTTTGGAGTCCATTCTGAAGACCGCTTCTCATCATTGCACCATCGAAACCCGTAGTGGCGTCAATGTATCCTATATAACTTATAAACCGATCGCGACTTTGTCTGTTATCTTTACCTCTGGCATACCTGCAATGTCTGCGTCAGATAAAGAGAGTTCTATCAGTCAACCCGGGACTACAGAAGTCGATGATCGCAAGCTCGTCAGGAAAATTGACCTTCGGTACAGACCATCGTATTCTTCGTATCGCTGTCTCTTTTTCTGATTCATCAATATGTTCTTAGGCTAATCCCAATCCTTACCTTGCTCTATCTATTGTCATTCTTGGATAGAACGAACATAGGAAATGCAAGGCAAGCGATCATGATTACTCCGACCCTTTCCGGTTAACACATATAACACTTCAAGGATCATTGGACTTGCTGAAGTACGGTACTCAACTCTGAGGGCACGAACCTTCTTCTGACGTCGAATTTCCTAGGACTTGCACTTGTCGGGCCCTGGGTACAACACGTCTCTTGCTCTATATTTCGTCGCATACGTGATCTTCGAGGTCCCCGCCAATGTACGTGCCGCTATTCATAAGTTCACAGTGTCCTTGCCCTTAACATCTGTCTAGATCGTGTAATTACATGTATCCTGCCCTGTGGAGAGTTTGTTCTCACCCCGTACAGTTTGAAGCGCTTTGACCCACAGTTCTGGCTCCCAACCCTCGCCCTGCTGTGGGGGATTGTCACTGTATGCCAAGGCGTCATTACAAACCAGGCGGGTTTGTTCGGCATCCGTTTCTGTGCGTTTCATCCTTGACAATGTTTTTGCGACCAACCAGTTACTCAACACTAACTGACTTATTTAGTGCTCGGCGCCACAGAAGCGGGATTATTTCCTGGCGTAATTTTTGTTTTCTCGGTATATTATCGAAGGTGCTTTTTCTTGAACATAATGAAATACGACCGCCTTATCGGTCCAATGTAGGAATGAACGGAGTGCTCGAGTTGCCATTTTCTTCGGCGGTGCTGCTTTGGCGGGTGCTTTTGGAGGTGAGAATCAGTACCCATTCGAAACAGCTGGATAACAGAGCTGGTTTCTAGGCATTTTAGCCTATGGTATAGGTAAAATGGAGAATGTAGGAGGCAAGAGAGGATGGCAATGGTATGCGTCTATCTCCAGCATGAGCCAAATACTCGTTGAAATCTACGCCTGTAGGATCTTCATCCTCGAGGGTATTCTCACTGTTGTTGTTGCTCTTTTCTCCTACTTTCTAGTCCCGACTTGGTCGCATAAGGCGAAATTCGCGAGCATCCTTTGTTCAATTATCCTGGTTAACAGTAGCACTGATATCTATTATAGCTCACCGACCCTGAACGCGAAAGACTCCTCCAGCGACTCCGGGACGACTCTGATCCAGCGGATAAGGAAATATTCGACTGGTTCTACGTTCGTCAAGCATTCAAAGATCGATATGTCTGGGCATATGCCTTCTTATTTCATGGCTTTGCGTTTGTGCTGTACTCTCTCAGCCTGTTCATGGCATGTGTTGGCTACTACGTTGAGAGATAACTAAATAGACCTGCTGTCTGTCTCCTACAGCCGAGTATCATTGCAGGTCTAGGCTTCCAAAGCTGGGAAGCGCAATTGTGAGGCCGTCGTTATGACAGATCGTTGTGACATTAGTTGACATTATCTTTCAGAATGACTGTTCCTCCTAACACCTTGGCTGCTTTGTCTATATGGGGTGCAGTCTGGCTATCCTCCCGTTTCAATTCACGGGCACCATTCATTATTGGATCTGCCCTCGTCGCAGTCATTGGTAACTCTCAATCTACTTTCCAGCGACAGACAGAAGTCTTGAACTCTTTCGTCCCACTAGGATATCTTGTTCTCATTGTCACAAATAAAGGTTTGCATTCATATCTAGGCCCTTGCCAAATTCACTTTAAATTCTTAATTTTCTTTAGCGGGCCCTCAGTATGTGGGTGTCCATCTTGCCGCTGCCGGTGTGTACACAGGGAATGCGCTTCTCTTGAGGTGAGTGAGATTTCTTAAGAAGGAACCTATTTTCAACTTGGTTTAGTTGGCCAGGCGAGAACGTATCCGCCCAGACAAAGAGGGCCGTCGCAGTAGCCATGCAGATCACCATAGGAGACATCGGCGCTATTGCTGGGTAAGGTTGACTTCTCTGTTTCATAAATGTTCTCACTGGTGCTTCCAGTGTCCTGATCTACCGACCCGAATTCTCTGGACATCGTTTCCGGAAACCGCATATCATCTCTATCGGCTATCTGCTGTTTGCGATAGTAGTGGCGTTGTACCTCTGGATTTCGATGGCAAGAGAGAACAAAAGAAGAGACTCCTTGCTGGAGACAGGAGACGAAGGGGGAGGGAGACAAGAAGACAAGTCAGAGTACTTACTGGGCGACAGGGATGTCAAGTATCGATACGTGGTTTAATACATGATGACAGGATCAATTTAGCCATACAAGTAATAATCAACTCGAGGCTAGTGTACATATGCAACACAAAATCTAGATCATACAACAAAGTCCAAGTTCGTCACCTACCAGTCGCCTGTGGCGAAGGACGATGGTGTTCACCCGACAGCGTGCGCTTGCGCGGACCAGCAGGGCGAGGACGTGAGGGTGATGTCGGAGATGCACCAGAAGGCTCTGGTCGTTCATACATCTCTTGCATGTGCGGCGCCGCCTTTTTTTTTGATCTCGAGAGAGCGGGTTGTGAGATAATGTCGGCTCTCGGCCACGCCCCCAGAGGTGGGGGAGGAACATCCGAGCGTGGTTGTAACACCGGCTGGTAACGCAATGAGGGCGTGGGAGCTGACGGCTGCATGTACTGTGGGTAAAAGGATGCAACAGGGTAATGCCCGGAGGCGTCACGTTGGAATGGATTAGCAGGAACGGCCGACTGTGCAAGAGTCGACGGGCCAGCGACGTTTGGAGGTTGATAGTGCTCAATCTCATACTCTGGCCCCAAACCAGACCGGTAGGCATATATCGAACTTGGACCAAGAGCGGGAGGACGCCGAGGCTTTGGAGCAATGACAGAATGCAGGATCTGAGCAGGAGGCTCTTGTGTCGGAGTCGGGGGATCACTCCCTAGGGTACATGCCTTACAAGGAAAATGCCGGATGCGACAATACCAGATGTCCGGAACTGTTTTTGCCTGGACGAGAGTTGCAATAAAAAGTAGCAAGAAGTAACAAAGCACTATCAGATATCAATTCCGCGGTATTGAGATTCCAAGGCTAGGATGTAAACTTACAGATGATAGAGCATACCCAAGTGAAAGCCAAAAGAACCTTGGTCGATGTGCATCCGCCGACTGCAGTTGAAAGTTCATAGTCTACACGTCAATGAGTGGAGTGAGTTGATTATCAAGGTTGGAGATCTCACCAGGACCCCCCAAGCACATAGCAGGATAGATTACTGCAGACGCAGCCGATGCTCCCACTGTAATAAGAATACATAATGAGAGTTGAACACACTGGCTCCGGAGCAATAAGCATACCCAGTTCGACGATGAAGAGTGTGCCAACCCATGTCAGCTCGAACCAGACACGATTTGTGAAAGGATTTTGACGAGCAAGGGTCACGAAAACGCTGAGGTGGGAGTGAGCAATAGATAGAGAATTGATGCAAAAAAGAGCTTGCATTGAGAATACAAGGGCCAACCCAAGAGCGCCAGCGAAAATGAGGTACGCGTCTACGGGGACTGTCAAGGGATTTAGGACATCAGTAGATTGCATGAGGCTCGGGGTACAGGTACATACGGCTAGAGCCAACGGCCTGAGCAATGCTAAGATTCCAGACGGCGACACTTGCGATGATAGCGCTAGATACAATGGAAACACCTGAGGGAACCGATCAGAAAGTGGTTGAAGATTTGGGAGGGTTACAGACCGATGACAAGATAGCGGAGAGGAATAAGAATATTACGCATAACTTTCATAAACAGAGCTGCAAGCGAATGTGAGGAATCCGTGCAACTCAGGCAACGGAAAGTTGAAAAGGGGGACTATCTGTCGGACAGATGAGGATTGCTCTTTGGGCGCTTCCATCATTATATATACCTACCCATTCAAACTCAGACAGTGCCTTCCGTTCCAACTTCCATCATGTCGACCGCAGGTTTTCTGATTCCTCGTTCAACCGTCAAATGTAATGATACAATCCTACATGAACGAACATTATGTGGTACCTATTTGTATTGGTGTGCAGTATGATACAATGTCTGTCCGTGTCTTGAGATCTTAGGATACATCAGTATCGTAGCGCGATAAATAGCATCTTCACTGGAGGTGTGGGTTTGGATGGGAGGTCACCTGTACACTGCCATGGATGTGTCGCCCAGCGGCGCCTCAGACACCACTCCTCTAGGAAGTTGATTGCCTTGTTGCTCCGGTACCTGAAAGGCCTGAACATCGGCTGGAAACACCGTGGTGTTTCTCTGCACAAGCGGGTCATCAAGCAAGTGATGATCATCACTCACAACTGGTACACCGTCAACGCCATTAGGGAGTTCTCTGGGTTTCCTGGTAGATGGCGAGGGCGACTCTCCCGCAATAACACCGTTGCTAGAATCATTGAGGCGATCACTATTGACAGTCTCTCCGAGGGATCCCGGAGAATTATAGGCGATGCTTGTGAACAGGTCTTTGATCCCGTCGTTGCCTCGAGGACCCATCGTAAGGCCGTTCACTGGGGGTGTTGGGGGACGATGTAGCTGGGAATCTGCTGATAAAGAGGATGGAGGATGTGTTTCTGTCGATACAGATCCTGATACGCGACCTGATGACAATGGAATAGGTGGCCGAGAGAAAGTCAACGATGCTTCCGTCCTATATAGTCGGCGAGGGCCTGAAACAATGGGAGGTTGTCCTTGCTCAAGGGAGGAATCAACCAAATCTCCTGAGATTTCGGGAATGAATGGAGGAATCTCCTTCGCAGGGTCTCGTGAGAACTGTCGTGCAAGTTCAAGTAAAACGCCCGAGATTTGACGTCCTTCTTCGAGTTCGAGCTCTAGAAAATAATCAGACAGCCATCATCGAACCACTGTATGAAACTCACGGCAAACGAGTCCCACTAGCCTAGCTGCCCCGATCCTAACGCCAACAATTGGATCATTAACCACTACCCTCAGCCCCTCCCAGAAAGGATCGTCACAGGCAACGGCTGCCTTTCTATTAGCAGAAGGAAGAACCAGGGCTTGTTGACAGGCAACGAAGCTGGAGTCAGAAGAAAAGGGAATATCATTAATACATGATTGGGGCCAATGGCGAGAGGACACAAAAGACGTACGTCATACGTCTCCGATAAGTATCAGACCGGGACAGAACATAGATGTCTTCACGCAGTCCATCGAGAATGTCTTTACGGTCTTCAAGCATCAGCCAAATTATGGGCAGCTATTGCAACGAGTTAGTAACCGAAAACATATCATACCGAAAAAAAGACCCACAGTGCGGATCCCAGCTTCTCTGACAGCATTGACACCATCGAGCAATGAGCACCTCACTAGCCCTCGGATAAGCTCGAGGACCTCTTCTGGCCGACAGGGTGATCCAGAATTGTACCCGCCATCTTCTTCTTTGCAAAGGTCTTTCATTACCAGCCGAGTCAGTTCTCCCAGACGTTTGGCAATCCCCTCTCTCTCTCGCCACCCTTTCCAGCCCCCTTCTTCCCATATTTGGAGGAGGCCCCTAACCGTCTCCCGTCTCCCTCGACAGCCCAATGCCTTAAACCAACCTTCAAGACCTTCGACGATGCGGCCCATCGCCTCTTCCTCTCCTAAATTTGATTCAGGATCGGCGTGTCCTTTGACTGAGTCCGTGCCCTTAACCAGAGCCCACCAAACATTCAGCAAGTCCCTTTCCGACCTTTCTTTTCCAATAATGCGAGCTATAGTACCCAGACTCGCTGCCAGTGTCCTTCGCACAGCAACGTTGTCACTTTTAGCCAGTTCCAAATATGGTTCTCGGAGTCTCTTCTCCCACTGCGATGCACCTAGAGCAAGGGCAAGCGCCGGAAAATTAAAAGCGCATATCAAGGGACGAGCGGGATCTTCGTAGAAAGCAGCGAGCGCCTTCTCTTTATCCGGCTCATGCGCAGGAGGCGACAACGGCAATGTTGGCGACGAGGAGTCAAATTGTCCGCATCCAGGGATTGGCTTCGAGGTGGGAGCAATGTCGAAGAAAGACACTGATGGCGGAGAAGGAACCTCTCGTATTTGAAGTCCATTCCCTGCTGCGCTCTTGGTCTGTTGGCCATCTCTGACTCTCTTATCCTCTATCCGCTTTCCCAAGAACATATGAATGAGATGTTCCGGAGGGCCCTCATCCCCTGGAGTCCAATTAGGAGTCTTCCGCCGTTTTCGTCGATCCCCGTCATAGAAAGCAAAGATAACTTCACCCAGTGCTTCCAATACCCCACTACGAACATCTCTACTCTCGTCGCTAGCCATCGCAACGATAGTATCTGATACCAGCTCGCTGCGCAGAGCCCTGACATTCTCGTCTCCAGAGCCGAGCCTGGAGATGATCGCAGACAGCGCGAAGAGCCCACTGTGCCGCACATGACCTATAGAATCTCCCAAGAGCAACCTCAGTACTGGAACTAGCTGGTCGACGATAACCTGTGTAGGGACAAGTTTGCTCTTCGCTAATGCTCCCAGCGCAAAGCAAACCTCTCGTCTGACCCAGTAGACCTCGTCGTATGCCACACGCCGGACTTCGTCAATAAAAGCGTCAATGATGGGACACGTGAAGCAGTCTACAGGGAAGGCCATTAGCTGTGTCCTTGACATTTGAACAGTTGGAAACGTACTACTTGCGGTTACCGCAGCCAAGAGACTCATACTACTCAGTCGACCTACAGAGGCTTGCTGCTCCTGTTCGGACTCTGCGCTGGCGTTGACTTCAGGATCATCAAGGGAGGATATATGATGAGACGACGTTTGCTCATCTGGCTCAAAAGGAGGGGATCCAGTCCATTTAGGTACTAAAGGCGGCCGTTGGCCCAGATTGAGCGGGGGAGGCTTCTCAGCACGAGAAGGTGAGGGACTAGTGGAGGCTGAAGATGGAACGGAGGCTAAGGAAGACGAGGAGTCCGGGGTAGAATTTGACGAGGTCGGAGAGATTTCTGTCGATTCCTGCAAGACAACTTGCTGTATTTGCGCAGAAGACGGGGAGACATCCGTCATGGAACCCGATGGCACTTTCAACGTCAGAGTTGATGTGACATCTGGATGTTCCGTGACAGGCATAGATGATCGGGGTATATTTTCAGAATTTTCCGGGGTTGTCGACGAGGGTTGGATATCAACTTCTGCTGTACTGATGTTTAGTTCTTTGACCAGCAGAAAGGTCATAAAGCAACTGACCAACATTAGGCCCTAGGAAAAAGTAAGGATTAACCGATCCCAGAAGAGGTGCGGCCGAGTCAGCGAAAGATCTAAGCGGGACTGGGGCAGATCTAGACGATGGGCTTCCCGGATGAGCCGACAGCGGAGGAAGCGCAGGCTCTGGCCTATCCGAAGATGGCAAACCTGGGGCTGTTTTCGGTGAAGCAGATCGCTCAAATGAAATCGGTTTGTCAGAAAAAGAAGAGCCTAGCATACATGAGCAAAATGGCTTGTGAAAGCATGCAACACGAACCTCCTGTTTTCGACATCAAAAAGGGGCTTCGAGGGCGTGCGGTTGGAGTGATAGACCTCGGAGACGACTTGGGATTAGAAGAGCCTAAATATCACAGTCGCTCAACTAGTGGGTTGGGCAAGAGCCAGGAGACGCCTACCGTTGATCAGCGGGAAGTACGCCAATGGCTGTTGCGAACCAAGTCCGGGATTTCCCTCCCATGTTTCCGAAACTGACGACAAAGGCGAAGGCATTGGAGGAAAGTAAGGGTTGTGTTCGCCCCGAGCCTCGGGCTCTATGGCGACATTGAATCGGTAATCACTATGTGATTCTTCTTCCACCCCAGGATCGATCTCACTTTGGGCATTGAGCCTGCCCAATCCAATGACAATCTGCCACAAAATCTCCGCTTCGAGCATTTCACGCTCCTTGGGGCCAAAGAGACCTGGATTCCAAAAGTCACTGTCTTCCTCCTCCTCGTCTTCCTCATCCGTGTCCGAGAATACAGAGCCAGCGTCAGATTCTGAGTCAATCCCGTTCCTCCGATAGTCCAGGTAGAAGTCCAAGCCAGTTTCGTCGTTATCTTGGAATTCGAAAGTCTCGGAGGATGCTCGTCTGCGCTTATTCGTCTTGTCCCCGCCGGCATTCTTCATCCTTCGAAGCAATTCGACGACGGCGTACCTGGCCATACCGCCGACCATGCCGTTGGGCGAAAGAAGGAGAGTTCCAAGAATGGGTGTGAACGCAGAGACGGGGATGAGGAGTGGGGGATCATAGTCTGAATAGAGGATCGAGGGCGAAGGTAGTGCGTGATGAAGTGGAGAAGGAGGGGCAGTCAATGACTGGGATGGCACGGAGAGTTGATAAGGCAACTCGAAGTGTGAGTGTGCGGGAGAGGAATGATGGCTAGGAAGACCTGGATGTAGAGAAGGAGGATGGTGCGTATGACAGCTATGGATAGTATTAGGCGAATGGCGAAGAGAAATAAGCGATCTAGGAGAAGAGGAGAGAGATACAGGCTCTGAGGGGGAGGAGATGTGGGTGTGGTAAGTGTCAGACTGGTAGGTGTCTGGGTCATCGGAGATAAGTTGACAATGCTATATGAGAATGAGAATGAGAGCATTTCCTTGAGCGGGGGAAAGAGAGACGGACTGAGTAGAACCACCATATGATTCGGACAAGTTCAGAGACAAGGGCCTCCTTGACTTGTTCGTCTGTAGCGAGATGAGAAGGAGAAGGATGGAGGAGAAAAGAAAGAAACGAACCTTCATCCATAGCAAGAGCACTGAGAAGAGGAAGAACATAGTCAACAGCCTCGAGGGGTGTGATGAGGTCGAGAAAGCCAGGGAGAGCGTGTGCGATATAAACGCGATGAAAAGTAGCCTTGCTTCTAGAGAACAAGTAGATCTTTTCGAGAGTGCTGAGTGCATCATCTTCGAAGGGAAAATGGTGGGGAGAATCAGTGAGTATTGGGTAGGCATCGTCTAGATGAGGGCTGAGGGAAGGTTCAGCATGGGTTGTCGGAGGATGGAAGGGAGAAGGAGACTGGTGCTGGGGACTTGGATTTGGCGATGCAAGAGAGAATAAGGGAGGCGACGGCAGATTTATGTGCAGTCCAACGTCCATCACAGTCAGGAAGAAAGGTGATATCATACATGTGATCCCAATTGTGGCGTTTCCGATTCTTTCCTTATTACTTTTATCACAAGTTGTATCATCTTTTCTTCCTCTCATCAACAATAATGTCTGATAGAATTAAGCAGCTCATCAACCATCTCCCTTCACAAATGGCTTCCGCTGAATCTTGGCAGGCTGTTCCCCTCGCTCCCCCTGACAGGTCTCTTCTTTCTCCATCTTCCTTCATCTCCTCTCTCACTTCTCTCTCAGCATCTTCAAACTCACAGCTGCCTACAAAGCTGATTCCTTTCCAAACAAGGTCAATCTCGGCGTAGGCGCCTACCGAGACGACGACAACAAGCCCTGGGTTCTTCCCGTCGTCAAAAAGGTCTATCAACTTCATTCTAACTCTCATTTATTTGCTCACACTCTTGCTTCTATAGGCTACCTCCATCCTCCTCAACACCCCCACTCTGGATCATGAATATCTTCCCATCACCGGTCTCCCAGATTTCACATCCGCAGCCGCCAAACTCATCTTTGGACAAACCTCTGACCTTCTTCAGCGAGAACAGGTAAGCACAGAACCTATCGCAGCACTTGATCATCCCTTTATGTCTCCGTTCTCCTCCAGGTCACTTCCGTCCAGACCATCAGTGGAACCGGTGCAAACCATCTCGCCGCCCTCTTCCTCTCCAGATTCTATGGCTTCAACGGTGAGAAGCAAATCTATGTCAGCAACCCAACTTGGGGTACGTACCTGCCTTCACTCCTTGATAACGACCTCACCCAAATCTCCAAGCCAATCACCATGCCATCTTCAAAAATGTCGGCATCAACCCAGTCGATTATCCTTATTACGATCCCAAGACCATCGGTCTCGATTACACCGGCTTCTTGAACGCATTGAACAGCGCTCCAGAAAGATCTGTCTTCCTCCTTCACGCCTGTGCACACAACCCCACCGGAGTCGACCCCACCAGGGAGCAATGGTCTGCCATTGCTGACGTTATGCTTTCAAAGGGCCATTATGCGTTCTTCGACTGTGCCTACCAGGGTTTCGCATCAGGCGATCTCGAAGGCGACGCCTGGGCCGTGCGAGAGTTTTGCAAGCGTGGCGTGGCCCTACTCGTCTGCGAGAGCTTCGCGAAGAACGCAGGGCTCTACGGAGAACGTGTTGGTGCATTGCACGTCGTCAGCGTGAACAAGGACACCCAGGAGAAGGTCAAGAGTCAACTAAGCGTCCTTCAACGGAGTGAGATCAGCAACCCGCCTAGTTATGGCGCCCGAATAGCGAGTATTCTAGCTCGTGGAGCCACTTCCCCTGTTAAACTTCTTTCATAGGTTTCCATGATCCTTAACGACCCCACTTTGTTTGAGGAATGGAAGACGGACATCAAGACCATGGCTGGCCGAATTATCGAGATGAGGAAGGAACTTTACAGGCTCCTGACCGAGGAGTTCAAGACCCCTGGCAACTGGGACCACATCATTAACCAGATTGGAATGTTCAGGTACACACTGCCCCCCTCTCCTCCCCGTTGTATCCTGGCTCTAAGCATTATCTAGTTTTACCGGCATCTCTCCCGAGCAGAGCAAGAGGCTCACTGAGGAAGCTCACATCTATCTCACCGTCAACGGACGTATCTCTATGGCCGGTCTGAATTCAAAGAATATCAGATATTTTGCCGAGAGTCTAGACAAGGTGGTAAGGAACTAGAAGACAGCTCAGTGAACGTAGTGGAGGTTGGGAGCGACAGGGATGGATGTTCGAACTATAAAAGCAACTGTACAAGACAGGAATGGAAGGCGTCACGCCCACGATTTGAGCCAACTACATACATGCTGCTACATGTAACAAAACGTCTAAGTAGATTGATGGAGGGAGATCAGCATTCTGGGAAGAACACTAAAGACGAGGAAAGGATGTATATTAGAGAGGATGAGATGTGGTGGGAACATAAAAAAGTAAATGGAGGAATAAAGTCCCATGGTAGTATATATAAATGCCAGATGAATGATAACAATGTGTACAGAGGGATGAGGTAGAGCGGGTCGAAGTCGGAGAGGAATCGGAGATGGTATTGGAGTAAAGAGGATGGGATGGTGACATAAGGACGACATTGTGGAGGATTTAGAAATGAAAACCAGTGTTATACATTATGCCGCAGCCATCTTCGACGCTACGGTCCGCTCGCTCTCCAGCTTGGCTTTGTTGCGGTCAAAAGCCTGCTGTCGACAGTCCTCTAGGTTATTACAAAGATGGTGTTCTGGTAGACGGTGCTATAAGTATGGTGGTTAGTCGCGCGCGAGACCAGGGTAGTGGGAAGTGAACTGACCTCTGAACAGAATTGGGAATGGCAGTGTGGGCACGCTCCAACTATCCTTAGAGCGGCTGAGTTGCACTGGGTCTCTGCGTTAATCTTAAACTGGCAGCGCTTCTTGGCGGGCATGATGAAGTCGTGTGAGGCTGATAATGATTGAGGTTGGAAAGCGACGACGGGTGGTTGTGCACACGATAAGCAAAGCTTGAGGACTAATAGAGCTGTAGATAGACGAAGTAGAGAATGTATCAGGTTAAAAACAACGAAAAGCACACTAGCGGACGGGAAACGCTGACCTGACCAGTGGGAGGAAATGGGGGGTGGAAGAGAGCAGGACACAAGGAATCTGCTTTATAAAGGGTGGACGCGTAAGCTAGTGTGATCACTTTCCACGTGGAGATGGCGGTGTCAGCCTGGCCCACTCTCAGCCTGGACTCGCACTAGCTTTTTCGGGTATCATCCACAAGTGTTGATTAGACTCGCGGAAAGCGAAAGTAAGGTAGACTAACGAGGTTCGCAATAGATATATATATAAGGAACGGACACATAACTTGTGACGGGGGAAGATAACGCGAAGCTCATGAGAATGAATGCAGGCAGATGTCCTTTGAATAAACAAAACATTTCAGAAGATAATCTCACCAAAAGATATGATGAGTACGGAATGCTGTCGGAGCGGAAGCACAAGCTAGAGAAATCGTCAGAGGGATTTCAAGGTGCGAAACAATGACGAACGTACCTCATTTGTTCGCATTCGACTTGTCAACTTGCTGCTTAACTAGCACGCCAACGACTACACCGACAATGATGAGGACAATCAATATGATGAAGAAGCAGATCCATCTCTTCTTCCGCGCAGCGCGGGCAGAAGATACAGCCTTCTCGGTGTATCCCAGCCTGAATAGAGAGGAAAGGGCGCCATCAAGAAAGAAGATAATATGACGATGTGGTGATAACCTACCCTGCTTCGGTGTCCTTCTCTACTGTAGCCGCCTGAGCCTCAATGTTATTAATGGTCTCCTCCTGCTGCTCGACCAGGACGCTCATCTATAAACACATAAGCAAAAATAGAGGATGATAAGCACGATGGTTAACTACATCGTTGAACAGTTGTGCAAGTTCCCCGAGAGTCTTTTCAATACGCTTGATGTCTTCATGCCTTTCCTGGACTTCGCGATAGGCAGCTCTCGATTCGCCGTACCGATTTGAGTTCAAGAGCTAGAACATAGGCTACTTTGAGCGGTGCAGAAACAAGCAAAATACAGCAGAACGCACGGCTTGACTGAATATTTGGCCACCGCTTTCGTCATTGACGACGGCTTTGACTTCCTCAGGCGTGGCATCGGGTTTTACTGCTTGTCGTGAGGAAGGCCGCAAGTTAATGCCGAAAGAAAGACTCACCAATCTTGAATTGCCGCTCCATCCGCTGTTTGTATCGCGTCCTATATTGCTGCTCTACAGATTGGTAGTTCTGAATAGCTTCTACGAATTTCGATTTGACGAGAGCAGTCTGAACGTGGGTCGATTCAGGACAGTCGGAGACACTAAGAAATCAACAGCGTACCTGCTGCTTGCGGATCTGACCATCTCGTCCAGAACCACCCTGCTTCTCAAGGGCTTTGACTCGACGTTTAAGCGTTGTGCTCAAAGCACTCGTATCTTCAACCAGCTCGTCCAAAGCGGCAGCATTCCTTTGAGCAGCGCTGTCATCCATGTTATTAAGCGAGCGCGAGTGCAGGTCTCCGATACGAGCCACGTTATCGTTGAACGTCTTCAACGAGTCTTGAATAGAAGAAATCTTGTCATCCAAGCTAAGTTCACCTCTACCCGGCTGACACAGCTGAAAGCACTCACCTCGCTATAAAAGTCGGACATGCTGTCTCCACCAATAGGCCCCGGCGTGGTGAGTCTAGTCGTGCTACTTTTGACGTCAGACATTTCATAGGCACCGTCTTGCTGAGCAAAAGGATTAGGTCGACGACTTTGGTATCCTGCATCATAGCCTCCTCCTCCTCCGTAAGCATCTCCGCCACCTCCATACCCGCCCCCCGACGCCTGCGTTGGATAGGAGTTGCTGTGATGGGAAAAATCCCCCGTCGGTGTTCAAGCTCAACAGCACTCAAAGTCAAGACGTACGAGCTCATATTATTCACACCGCCCTGTTGGGCCTAGAAGATGCAATAATGAGGGTCAGAGTGTTTGAAAAAATAGTGCAATAAGATGCCCAACGCACTCTCATTGCCGCTAGTCGATCCCTAGCCATCGCGTTGCTTCGTTGTTGATGGGTGGTGAAAAGATAATTATATAAAGGAAATATCAGTTAGAAAAGTAACGCAGGCTGGGTGAAGGAGGATTGATGAGACTGTTAGGTATCAAAGGCCGCTCGGAGTGATGGTAGAGTCTGAAAGCCCCCAGCTATAAGCTCAAGTGGTGACGGTAACTTGAATCAAAAGCAGTGACAAATTTGAAATACTCCAAGGTCACGCTCACACCGCCACGGTTTGCCCTTTCCATCAGTTTCACTGGCATTTGGTGCAAATCTGGTGGTGCTTAGAAATTTGTTAGTAATACATAGTAGTTGTAAAGAGGTACGCGTAAGAATAAAAGACAGCGCGTGTATGTGTACAGAGAACGGTTTATACAAGTGATGGTACATCCTTGGTCGGCGCTCCCACCGATGACCCGACCACGCCGAAATAAATAAAACGCATAGTGTGCACCGCTCACCGCCCGCCTGTCAGTGAGCTGACACCTTTCAAAACACCCGCTCCCACCTGCAAAAGCGTATCCTTCGTGGGGAAATGCAAATGCATTTTGAAAGGGGAGCTTGGCGGAGGCGGCGTGGAAGGAGGGGTTGTGCTATCGGACCATCCAAATAACTTGATGTCCTCCGAATCGTCATCATCAAGGTAGGGAATTGAAGGTCTCCTGGCATGGTAGGGATGGGTTTCACGGGGAGAAATTGGGTTGTTTGAGTGTCGCGAAGAAGAGGGGACCATGATCGGAGTTGATGCGGTCGTGTGCATCGATGGGCGGATATCCTTCTCAAACTTGTCGGTTCGCGAGAGGGATTGGGGAAGCATGATTTCCTCAAGATCGCTAGAAAATGTCGCAATGTCGTGAGTTGACGCGTTTGGGGAGGGTAAAGGGCTGGAAATGGGGGAAGCGGAAGGGGATCTTCGGGGGGAAGGTAACGGGAATAACTCTTCCTCATCCTCTTCCATGATCGGGGTATCTGTAAGAGGCGATAGCGGGGGGTCGATGGAGGAAGTAGATGCATCCCCTAAGTCGTAATCAGCAGACTTCCGCCGTTTGTCGACCTCGTCCACTGTAATAGACAAGGGATTCTGGAATTTGAAGCTCACGGCGGGTTCTTTGTGTCCACTACGACAGGGAGATACCTCGGGAAGTCTTGATAGATGTGGAATTGATGGAGTGAAACCATCTAAAGAAGAACTAGACATTCTTCTCCTCCTGGCACCTCGAGAGAATTTCTCTACCCAGTCATCACCTGCTCTCAGGGATTCCTCGGTAATTGGGTAGCACTTTGAGCAGCATGGCCGAAGGGGTACAGTGACAATGGGGTTTCCGTCGTGGTCAGTGGAAGAAAGAGACGGCCCACGAACAAGTTCACGCCGGCCTGGGCGTTGTAGAGAGGATGACCTGTGAATGAGACAAGGCGAGAGGGGTTGCTTGGGAGATGAATCCGGGGAACGACTATGGCTATTCGAGCGCGATCTGGTCATAAAGCTAGGAAGATGCACAATTTTAAAATGTATCTATAACGAAAGTAAGCAGTGCAAAGACGCACCTTGGCACAGGGACTTTCAATACAACATGGGTTGCTTCAGGTGACAAGGACGCGTCCTCAACAGCGATAGAGTTCTCTGACGAGTCGGGTGAGGCATGACGCTTTCTCCAGAGAGGATAGAACTTTGTGACCATGATTGGTCGCTTGGGCTCTGGAATGAGTACACACTCATCGTCAAATCGAACCTGAGCCCTGCAAGAGAGGGAGCCAGCTGATATCGATGAAGAGATGGAGGGAGAAGATGTCGCTGTAGTTGTTGTAGTCGTAGACATAATAAGTGGATGAGATACGTTAACGCTGGTAGGTGGAGAGAACAGACGGCTAATAGTATGTAATCGGCAGGTCAGTTGGTCTCGACCTGGATCACAAGTACGAGCTGTCTGCAACCTTCAGTCTCGAGGAACTTCCTTAGTCTGAGTCCAGCTTTCATTTTTTCATGGCAGCCTATGTATATGGTGCTGTACGAGCTCTGTACGCATCTGTATGCTTATTTGAATCTACATAGTGTAATTGTAAGTACTCGTTTTTATAATGATCAGCGGACTCGAGCGCTCAAGGGCTAGACTTCGACGATCTTCTCGAGCTTTCTTCCCAGGATCTAATGTATATACGTTCAGTTTTTGAGAGCTTCTCGAAGAACAGCGATCTGCCTGTCCAACATCTTCCGGCTAGGACCTCCAATTGACTGGCGTCTCTCGACGCTCGCTTCGAAGTCAAATACGGTATGTACATCCTCAGCGAACCAGTCACTTAAACCCAAATAGTCTTCCAGTGTCAGCTCATTGAGCTGGCACTTACGCGACTCGGCTAGAGCGACAGCACGTCCAGATATGTGGTGGGTTTCACGGAATGGCATCTAGTAGACGCTTCTCAGCAAGGCCAAGAACAGCAGGAAATAGTGCCTACCCTTTGCGGACGAGATAGTCTGCTAGATCCGTAGCTAATACATCCATTGTCAATGCTTGTCGCATCCTTTCAGCGTGGACCTATAGAAAATTCACGTCCCGGAACTGGCAGTGTTAAGATATGGAGAAAGCGGGCACCTCAAGAGTAGAAACGACGCCTTCTGTTATCTTTAACGACGCGGAAACGTTGTCGACAGAGTCGAACAAGGGCTCCTTGTCCTCTTGTAGATCCTTGTTGTACGTTGAGGGCAGCCCTTTCAAGGTCATCACGAAGCCTGCCATCTTAGACCATCGTTAAAATGACACCGACTCGTATACCAGGATGGCATACATTTCCAAAATACGACCAGATTTTCCACGCAGAAGTTCGAGAGAATCGGGGTTCTTTTCTGTGGCATCATGCTAGATCCAGTGCTAAGTAGAAACGGTAAATCACTGCTGAGTACGAAACATGAGCTACACTGACCTGTAAGCATCACTCAGAGTGACAAAACCGAACTCTGCCGTTGAGTAAATAATCAGGTCCTCGGCCATCCGGCTAACATGCGTCATGGTTAGGCTTGACCACATCAGGAATTCAACAATGAAGTCGCGATCCCCAACGCCCCAGAGACTGTTTTCTGCGAGGGACTGAAATCCAAGTTCTCTGGCCAAAAATTCACGGTCGACGGCGAATGGATTGCCAGCAAGAGCGCCTGATCCCAACGGTAGGATAGAGATTCGGGGCGTAAGCTGTTGTAGCCTTTCAAGATCTGAACGAAAGGAGAATGCATGCGATAGTAGGAGATGAGACCAGCGGATGGGTTGCCCACGCTGCAGAAAGTTAAGGCATGACAAACGAACGACAAAATTCGACACACCTGAAGATGAGTATATCCGGGCATGAGAATATCTTTTTCATTGTCCGCCCTTTCGAGCATTACTTGGATTAGATTTTTGAGCCCACTCTCGATATGCTTGATCTCGTCTAGAAGCCACAAACGCATGTCGGTTGCTACTTGATCGTTGCGGGAGCGTCCAGTGTGGAGTTTTCCTCCAAGAGGTCCGATGAGCTCCGTGAGCCTGCGTTCATTAGCTGTGTGGATGTCTTCGTCGTCGGGTTGGGCTTGGAACTGTCTAACAGTTAAAGATGACCAGAGTGAGAGAGAGCGGGTCCGTACCACTCCGTCCTCCCATTCTTGACCGACTGCGCGTAGTCCATTAGAGATTTTAGCCTCTTCTTCTGGCGTTAGTATGCCTACACCCAGAAGACCTTTTGCGTATGCAATAGATCCTCGAATGTCAGCAGCATGCATACGCTGATCATACTTAAGAGACTGGTTGAAGGCATGCATTCTTAAACACGTTAAGCAGGTGCTTGCGGAGAGAAGAATCAACTTACAATGGATCTGTTTTCCCAGTGAACCTCCCTCCCCATAATTTTTGCTTCGTAGGTTCGGACATGATGGGCTCTCCGTACATTTGTACGACGCCGCAGTATTTACCTTACATAGAATAAATATGACTCGCATTGATCGAACACTTTTTAGCGAGGTCTTCCCTACGTATTATTTAATGTAAGTTCGCTTTGACACACTCTCATACGTGGCATCTAATCTACTCTGCCGCCACCGATTCCCTCGAGCTCGTCGTGGTTTTTTTCATTCTCGATTTTCCTCACATTGCACAGGAGAAACCTAGAGTTTGGGAGGATTTTCTTCCGATTTGTGCCCTGTGCCCTGTGTGAATCTCCTGGAATAGACTAGATAGACATGAAAAAGTCATGCACACCTACTTTCATGGCAAGATCGTGCAAAATTGGCGGTTCCGATTGTGATCACTCGTGATATCGATTATCCGATCCGATAGTGAAAATTTTATAACAGGCGAACGCTAGCTTTTACCTTCTCCACCACAACCCCCAACCTTCATCTCTTTTACGCCCCCCCACAGTGAGCATTTTGCCCATTTATCACTTTTACAGCGCATTGCGCATGTCCATCCATCTCCATCTCTCGTTCCTCAGCTCGTGGTTTCAGGAACCACCTTTTCTCTGCATACTCATTGCTATGATCTCGCTCGATCTGATTACTGACTACGTTTCTGCTCTCAGAAACATTCAAAATGGGAAAGGAGAAGACTCACGTTAACGTCGTCGGTATGTCTCGTCGATGCCGTTCTCAGATGTCTATCACTCATTGCTATCAGTCATTGGCCACGTCGATTCTGGCAAATCCACTACCACTGGACACTTGATCTACAAGTGTGGCGGTATTGACAAGCGTACCATTGAAAAATTCGAGAAGGAAGCCGCTGAACTTGGCAAGGGTTCCTTCAAGTACGGTGCGTTGAAGCTCGTTGGCTTTTTGTGGCCTCCAAATCTCAGGTAACGGCTTTTTTCTTTTTTTAGCCTGGGTTTTGGACAAACTTAAAGCGGAGCGGGAGCGTGGTATCACCATCGACATTGCTCTCTGGAAGTTTGAGACTCCAAAATTCATGGTCACCGTATGTCTTGTCTCTCCTGCGTTCAGGTATACATCCTTAACAACCGTTGGTACTACAGGTAATCGATGCCCCTGGTCACCGTGATTTCATCAAGAACATGATCACCGGAACCTCGCAGGCTGACTGCGCCATCCTTATCATTGCTGGCGGTACTGGTGAATTCGAAGCCGGTATCTCCAAGGATGGTCAGACTCGCGAGCACGCTCTTCTTGCCTTCACGCTTGGCGTGCGTCAGCTCATCGTATCCGTTAACAAGATGGACACCACGAAGGTATCTATCGCGTGAATACTAATCGTATCCAATATACTAACAGTGAAGTTGCGATGTACAGTGGAGTGAGGACCGTTTCAATGAAATCGTAAAGGAGACGTCCACCTTCATTAAGAAGGTAGGTTACAACCCCAAGGCTGTCGCCTTCGTTCCTATTTCGGGATGGCACGGTGACAACATGTTGGAAGAGTCAGCCAAGTAGGTTCCTCCGCCTGTATGCGTCTCTATGTGCACTAACTCGACGAGCTCAGCATGCCATGGTACAAGGGATGGACCAAAGAAACCAAGGCTGGCGTTGTTAAGGGTAAGACCCTTCTTGACGCCATCGACGCCATCGAGCCCCCCGTTCGTCCCCATGACAAGCCCCTCCGACTTCCTCTCCAGGATGTCTACAAGATCGGTGGTATCGGCACAGTGCCCGTCGGCCGTGTCGAAACCGGGATCATCAAGGCCGGCATGGTTGTCACTTTCGCTCCCTCCAACGTCACCACTGAAGTCAAGTCCGTCGAAATGCATCACGAGCAGCTCGAACAGGGAAACCCTGGTGATAACGTCGGCTTCAACGTCAAGTGAGCCCTTCTAGATCTGTCCGTTTGGGCATTACTTACATGTGTTGCAGGAACGTCTCAGTGAAGGATATTCGTCGCGGAAACGTCGCATCTGACTCCAAGAACGATCCTGCCAAAGAGGCTGCATCTTTCAACGCTCAGGTTATCGTCCTCAACCACCCTGGTCAGATCGGTGCTGGGTACGCACCCGTGCTTGATTGCCACACTGCCCATATCGCTTGCAAGTTCGCAGAGCTCATCGAGAAAATTGATCGGCGGACAGGCAAGTCCCTTGAGAACAACCCCAAGTTTGTCAAATCAGGTGATGCCTGCATCGTCAAGCTTATCCCAAGCAAGCCAATGGTGAGGCTCGTGCTTTTTCCCCTAACACCTCGGCGCTGACGTTTTTTTTTTTTTGCAGTGTGTTGAGTCATACAACGAGTATCCTCCTCTCGGGCGTTTCGCTGTTCGCGACATGAGGCAGACCGTTGCTGTTGGTATTATCAAAAGCGTTGACAAGACTGATAAGACTGGGGGAAAGGGTAAGTTGACATTCCCTTCTGTTTAACTGGTTTCTCATGAGTTTGTTACAGTCACGAAGTCTGCCGAGAAGGCTGCCAAGAAGAAGTAGATCGTGTAGATGTAGAATCACTGTACTGTATCATCTCGTTTCTCTTCTTCATTCTCTCTAACGGTCACTCTTTTGTTTTAAATTTTCCCTTTGTTCTACCACTGCCATTATCGTTACATAGCGTCATAGTTTAAAGTTGTATCCACGTCGCACGATAACCTACATTGGTCGCCTGGCTGAGCTGCACCATGACAAGACACAAGGTCACTAGTGTGACACACATCCAGTATTTCAAAAAAAAATCCTACTAGAGGATTGTTGAGGTTGAGGGGAAATGCTGGGGCCAGGGGGATTGTATAAAAATCCTTGGGCAAATTCTTTCTGATATCCTTTGAGGGATCTCTTGGTTGTCTCTTGGAGGTTTTTTCCATAATCCTCTTGGGGGATTCTATTGAAATCCCCTTAGAATCTCTCTGGGGGAAACTGAAAGGGATTTCAGTAGAATCCCTCACAAAATACCTTTGTATATTCTCCCTTCAAATCTGGAAATCTGAAAAGGTGTTATGTTCTCTCTAGATTGCTTTCTTTCTATTCAAATCCTTCTATCACAGCAATCATCCTGCAAGCTATTACAAAGCCATGGCTCCTTTGCATATCTCCTTCATACTTGCTTCAACTTAGACAAAACTTTGAACTTGCCAACTGCTCCAATGTAAACTATCCATTAAGCCCTCTGACTCCAACTCCCTCACTATAAACATACTGCTTATATATTGTAAATTATGTATTTAAATAATTGGAGAAGATTGGGCTGTTGAGTAGGTCAGCATTGTAAAAAGAAAAGAACAACTTAAGACAAATTCATTATTATAGGAAAATGGTAATTATAAGGTTTAAAAACAAGTGTGCCTGCCCTTTGCAGCATGAAGAGTAGCTACACAACTGGGCATAGACCGAAATAATGATCAAATGAATTTCTTATCCAATTTCCCCCACTCCTCCTCAATTGCCTCCCAGAGCTGCTGTTTGTTAGATAGAAGCTGTGGCTATTGTGCAATATAGTGCTTGAGGCATACCCAAATATGTTCTATAATATTCATGTCTGGGGAGGAGGCAGGCTATATGTCAGCGATAACCAGCAATCCTGGCAACACCTCAATCTGGTCTCAAGGAAGTGGGTGGTCTGATAAGAGGATGAGGATATCTCGTGTTACTGGCTAGTAATAGACCAGCTCAAGACTGGGGTACATGTGGTGTGCTACTCTACTTATATACTAGTGGAGTGTGCGCATGGACCAGCACAGTATTTGGTACTGTTTGTATCTACTGCTGCAGGTGCACAGACCTCCTTAAGGGCTGGTCTGTCAGTCATGTGTCCTCCAGGCTTCTATCTACTGCATGTTCCAGATAAGACAAGCTATGATAAGATATGTAAGTGTCTGATAAGATCTCCGATTAGATATGATATGATTAGATAAGATGGAAAATAAATATTCATGACATTACCCCCTTCTAAAGGGTCACGTCCTTGTGATCTTCTCAATTCTACTCCTATTCTTTTTCCATTTTCCCAGTTAAAGAAGACATAATATCCTGGCAGTGTTTTAGTGAAATTCTCGAGGGTGATGAAGTTGAG
>RZIO01000003.1:2402160-2414393 GCA_004338095.1 Gloeostereum incarnatum
GATGCTTTTCATATCCTTAACTTTATCACCCTTGAAAATTTCACTGAAACACCACAGGGTTACAATATTTTATTTAACTGGGAGAATAGAAAGAGAACTGGAGTAGAGTCAAGAAGATTACAAGGATATGACCCTTGAGAAGGGGGTAATATCATGGATATTCATTTTTCATCTTATCTCATCTTATCATATCATATCTTTCCCTTTATCATATCTTGTCTTATCTGTAGTATGCAGTAGATAGCACACTCAGACACATGACTGACAGGCCTGCCCTTAAGGTGGTCCATGCATGCACAGCATTAGATATAAATAAGAGCACATACTGTACTGGTCTGTGCATACTTTCCATTAGTATATAAGTAGAGTAGCATGCCTCATATATCCCAGTCTTGAGCTGGTCTATTCCTAGCCAGTAATACAAGA
This sequence comes from Gloeostereum incarnatum, assembly GCA_004338095.1. Classification (NCBI taxonomy): domain Eukaryota; kingdom Fungi; phylum Basidiomycota; class Agaricomycetes; order Agaricales; family Cyphellaceae; genus Gloeostereum; species Gloeostereum incarnatum. Next base: position 2,402,587 of record RZIO01000003.1, read on the forward strand.
ACACCCTATCCTCTTATCAGAACACTTCTTACCTTGAGATTAGATAGAGGCATTACCAGATTATTGGTTATTGCTGACAATTTTCCAGATGGGCCCTTTGTTACTTAGATTTAATTATGATTCCTTTATTAGAATCCTGGAGATAATAGATATTGAGTATAATCCCCTAAGGGGATCATGGAAAGAAAGGTTTTCCTTCTGTTTTACTGGATATCCAAAGGTATAAGAGGTGCAAAAAAAAAAAAAGAGAAAAAAAGGGGAGGAGGGAGGGAAGGTAGATAAAAAGCTCAATGGTGCTCCTTTGATACTTTGACACCAAAATATTGCTGCTGCTGATGCCTCTAATTGAAGTGTTTTTGTGCATAGACTCAGACATGTTTTCAGGCCAAAAATTTGGAGTTTGAAGGGGCAAAATTCCAATTTTTCCCCAGAGCAAGTTAAAGTGTATCCTTTTCATTCAAATGAGGGCATTAAAGAATCCCAGAAATCCACTCTCATGGTCCAAAGCAGGGAGGGGGAGGGATGGCCCAATTAGGAAGTGGCAGATAACCTGATGAGTCACTTTCATGTCAGATAACTAGGGTGGCATTTTAGCCTTTATATGATTTTTTTCAATAGTTTAGAAAAAGTTTCTGGCAGCTGAGGAGGCAAAATGGCATGTTGTGGCAGTGCATGACAGATAACTGGCAGATAACTACCCAGTAAATCCGGCGGTAAGCCGAAAGAAATCCCCCAAAGGGATATTGGAAGGGATTTGCCAGGGGATTTTAATACAATCCGCATTTCCCCTCAACTTTCTCCCCCCCCCCCCCCCCCAGGGATTTTCCGAGGATTTTCTGAAATACCGGATGTGACAGGAGAATAATTTACAACGTCACAAATGGTCATGACATCGTGATTACCCGGGCCCTGTCATGAACAATGGCCTTCAAGAACAAAAGCGTCGAATGTTTGGTCCCCCTTGCGAAGTTCTTATATAAAGTAGATAATAATGCCACAACCCGTTCTTTCTTCCTGGCTGAGCCATCCCGTTCGTGCACTCTGGGAGATCCACTCGAACACGTCTTGACGCTAACTAACACGCTCGTGGTCCTGTCCTGTATCAATATCACCATGACTGCTGCTATGGATTCCTCCAACTCACCTGTATTTCTACGTATGCGAAGAATTGGTTTCTGTCCGTTGATTTATCTGTTCTCTAGTCCACACATTCTCATTTCGCACTCTAACAGCACTCATTTCTTTTCTGGCCTTTCTATGGATTGTATTACAATGTGTTGCTCTCTTTCTGCAGTGGGATTTCATGGACCAACCACAACGTTAGTTATCAACACGTATCTAAAGGAAAATTTTGACTCTGTCGTCCACAGGTTCACTAATCTCAGCAATGCTCTTTACAAACACTATCACTGTAATAATGCTCTTATGTTTGTAAGTCAGCTATATGGTACACCCTCAATGAAATGCTAATGTCCTGATATAGGATTATATTGCCGTTCCGACCATGGCTTGATGCAGCTCGTGTCGCGTTCCTTCAGATAGGCCAATTAGGTATGCGACTCTTCTTCAGACGGGCCACTACCTCCCTCGTTCACGCTGTGTAGGTACTGCCATCGCGTTTTCATTTTGGTTTCCCAGATTCGAGTGCTCTGGAAGTACGTGCCTAATTTTTGCGGCCGATAATGGCTTCGCGCTGATCTTGCCCAGATCGCAACCAACAAGGAGCTTGTCGACTCTTCACGCTCTACATCCTGATATCGAGTTGGTTTGTTCCCACACTCTGTGAGTCTCGTACTGCATGTCTGCTTGACAATCCACTCATTCATTTGAGCAAGTGTTCATCTATGCAGGAGGACTGGGGCTCAAAGTGTACCTCCATGCACGACAACTTACATCGAAGGATACTTCAGAAGATGGCGAGTCTCGCGTTGAACGACTCTCAGCACTTCCAATGATGCAGATGCCTGAAACTGCTCCACCATGTTCATATGTGACTCCCTCAGGTCAAGATACGGCACGGTTGTCTTCACATATGTCTCGTTTAGACGTGATGGGACGTCTGCGCGTGTCGCTGCCCCCATCTCCATACTTGACGTACCCAAATCAAACTCCATTTTCGCCTACGCCTCGCTCAGATGTGATAGGCCCGTCGATGACACGTCATTCCAGAGCGACGGTCGTTTGAGTAGCTGCGCATCGAAGCGGCTCCCAGAATCATGCTTTGTATATGATTGTATCTATCAAGTCTTGTAAATCAACAGTATTACTTTACTTACGAGTCGTAATAATACGAGTTGAATAAAGTACATGCACAGTAAGAAAGCGTCGCGACACGTGCTCGCCTGTCTAAATCAAGTCGCGGTGTTGAGTTTTAGCCCTCGCCCGAGTCTCTTGGACTTCTCGACACTTATCGGAATTGGAGGATAAATCTGCTGTCCCTATTTCCCCTGCAACCTATTTCTGCTCACTATCAATACCACCACGGCAGTCTTTTCAACTTTTCTTAACTGATTGTACATAATGTCTCAATGGAACTCTCCTTCTATCAAGGTCTGCCACACTTCACCCCATCCCTCGGGATAGAACTTCACGGGAAAATGATTCCAGGCTCATCTCCGATTAACCAGTCAGCGACTCGGTCAGCTCCAGGAAAAACAGGACTCTCAGGCTAGCATCACACGGAGGGATATTGCGACTCTCCTTCAAAATGGCAACGTTGGGCTTGCGCGGGCCAAGGCTCAGAAACTCATTAAAGACGACGTGATAGGGGACTTGATGGAGGTTCTGGAGATGCATGTCGGCCTAATCTTGGAGCATTGGCAAGAGATTGAACAGAGGTGTGTCAACCAAGTACTTACGCCAACAGCGTTCCACTTAAACACGGATTCCAGCGTTTCGTCTCCCAGCCCCTCTTTAGTTGAGGCCGCAGCTAGTATAATATATTCCACGTCATATCTCGAGTCTAAAGGTATTTTCGTCTTGTGAACATGCTCCCTATATAGGGTTAACTCTCTCTTCTACAGAGCTACAAACAGTCGCGGAAATTCTGGCACAACGGCTTGGAATTGATTTTTTTCATTCTTCCATTGGCAATCGCGATAAGCATGTTTCTTCTCGTGTATGTGTTCGTTTCTTCTGGTATATTCATTTTACCCAACCAGAACCAGGTCCTGAAAGCTGTCTCGGACCCTCCACCATCAGTAGAGATGCTCGATACTTATCTCATGAATGTGTCCAAAACATACTCGGTGAATTGGACTCCGGAGCCACACAGACAAGAGATGTAGGTTGACCATATCCTCTGTGTCCGACACAGCTGATCGCTCTTCGTAGCTTGAATGAGCTCGCGGAAATCTTGGATTCAGACACCAACCCTGTTGTAGATTTTACCACGGCTGAGAAAGTTGTGCTCGCGAGGTTGTTTACCCTTTCTGGCTTTGTACACCTATTCTTATTGAATTTTAGGAATTCCTGATGAACCGGCGTGGCTACGGCCTCGTATATGGAAGTATGTATATCCTTATTGTGTCGAGCATGCTAAACTAATATGAGTTCCCCAGGCTCTGTCTTGGTACACTTCCAGTCTTAAAAGGATCCTGGAGCTCGTCATTGCAACAGCAACGGGCCAGCTACTACGTTCGTTTTTGTTTGCCTGGTCATATCCCTGAATGTAACCATCGCCGCAGGAGCTTGTTAGAAGATTGTTAGAGCCATTTTCTGCCCTACCACCTCCAACTATCCCGCTCGCTACTCTAGATGCGTCGTTGCAAAAACTTGGCCGCCCAGTTGTCTAGAATTCCATCTGGACTCTTTGTCGACTTGGAAGGCCCGCCTGAACATGCAAGTGTTGCCTGTCCACTCGACGAGTCAGCGCCATCCGAAGTCAAGATCTCATGCGCTAACAACTTGGACACTCGCTTGAAGACCATTCTAGATCATCGGCCATCGGAATCCATTCAGCAAGTTGATCCAGAAAATACTAAAATACCCGAGATATCTTTGTTCGCTCCTGAATCATCGACATCTCAACGCCCCAACATCCCTACTCTACTTATCTCAGCAAAGTCATACAATACTGGGAATGCTCACCCATATCACGCATCAGCACTGTTACGTCTACTATACGTTCACTCCTCAATCAATCCCGGAAATCTCTCTCCGCATATCCCATCTTTACTAGTACCACTATACTCTGTGTTGTGTCAGGAGGTTGAGGCTGACGATCTAGCTCATGCTGAAGCCGATGCATTCTGGTTGTTTGAAGCCATGGTAGGGGAATTCTCTGAGCTAGAGGACGAGGAAGGTGGAAACATTTGGATGAAGAAATTTGGAGAACGCTTACTTTGGGCAGATCCTGACCTTCATGAGAGTTTGGTAGTCTGCTCATTTCCTGAGCCTTTCTGTGAGCTCATGTACAATATTTGCAGCATGCCAAGGGATTAGATCCCGCTCTCCCTCATTATTCTTAGTAAGTTATCCCTTGTTGTATTCATTGACTTTGTAGCTGACATCCGGAATAGTCGTTGGCTTGCTCCTCTTTTGACGCAGACGCTGCCATTGCGCTATGTTCTCGTAGTCTGGGACGCCCTGTTTTCGTACCCCATGAGAGAGCGCAATTCCGACGCCAAACTCGAGTTTCTTCTTGACGTTTGTTCGTCGATGATCATTCGTGCGAGAGCCGTTCTGTTTAGACTGGGAAAAAATGATCGACGATCTCCAGGGCTTTGGGCGGAGGAACCAAACAATGTTCCGCCTCCCTCACCTTTGCGTGCATGGGAATTGGGGGATGCTTTCATGGAGGGTATGTCTCTTTTACGGGAGTATCCGGTGCATCTGGCTGGTGGGATCGATGGAGTGCTTCAGACAGCCTCTGAACTTGCTCAAAGAAGGACAGAAGAAACTAAAGCATCCCGAGGAGAGAGCCTCAGTCTTGGTGCTAGACTGCGAGTGTCAATGTGGAAGGGGTTTACCAACCAGACGTCCTCGCCTGATCGATCGCCGGATGCTTCTGACGAAGAATCCAGCGACGAAGAGGCTGTCCTTGGCACAGCTGATAAAATCACGTCCACCTCTGTTCCGCCTAGTTTAACGTCAAGGCTTGCGACCACAGTATGGCGGGGCATTACTAACCAGAGTTCTATGGAAACCCCTCCATCTCCACTTTCGCCTATGACTCCTTCCCAGCCCCCTTCTCCCACCACCTCTCTAACACCAGCTGCGAAGGAGAGTTTCAGTCCCAAAATTGGCTCTCTTGGTATCTGGGGCTATGCGGAGAAGCTAAAAGAATCCGACGCTGCTGCTGCTATCTCCAAAGCTAGCACTAACTGGCGCGCCAAGGCATTGTTGGGCTCCTGGGGCTACAGCAAAAATGAACCTAACGCCCCACCCATTTCAGAGATGTTTGCCAGCTCCAGACTTTCAGTTTCACCTGCTCCGCAAGATTCTGCTTATATGAAAATTATGGAGAGGCGGACGAGTTCTTTACCAGATATTGATCGGACTGATTTATACTCACCCCCCGCCAGACCAGCCTACTTCCGCCCACCCCGAGATAGCATGATGTTTCATGGGCGGACATTATCAGTCACATCGACGCCTAGTAGCCCAGAAATGAAGCCACCAATCGATGGTGGATTATTGTCCAAAGCACAAAATCTGCAGGCCTCTCTGGCTGCCTTGACAGGTCCTCAGAAGCCTCCTCCAAAATCTGGTCCTCGGCCATTGCTTCTCAACTCGTCATCCCTCATCACCAGCACTCCGAAACCTCGTCCCATCTCCCGAACTGACAGTCAAATACATACTCCAAACAGGGTTGTCAAGAGTCACAGTCGAGGATCCCAGTCTTCGATCTCCTCGTTGGCCCCGTCCGACGCGTTCGGAAGGCTTGTCAGGACTGGTCGTTCCGAATGGGATTCTGACGGCGAGGGCCCAAGTCGACGCATCCCTCTCAACCGCAAGTCGATCTCGCCCATGGCACCTACCTTTAACATGCGTCCAGCATCACAATCTTCCTCTGGATGGTCATCTGACCGAGGCATATTCAGCCCTCCTGAGCCCCCAAGTACATTATCGGAAGAAAGGAGAGGAAGTCCGTCGGGCTGGGGTCAGGTCGACGCAGACTCTCCTCCTCTCGTCTCTCCTCCGCCACGAACCTCACATGATAATATACGTATCAAGGGTTCGGAAGATTATCGAGGCTCGGTCATCATCGGAGATCCTCATGTATCTCCTTTGGAGCCGCCCCCGCAGACGAAAAAGCTTGTCCGCAAGAAAACCCCCCCGACTCAAAAATACGCCGAAAGCGAGGCATCTGACTCCGCTTTCGATGGATTTTCGAAGAGCCCTCGGTTGCGCCTTAAACGCCATCCTCGACCTGCTAATCTTCGGCTGCAAGAGCAATCCGTCGATGCACTATCATTACAAATTGCAACAGAGGAAACAAACGACCTGGTACTTACGCCCAAGGCTTCCAGTTTTGATGGGGGCTCTTCTCCCACAAAGGCCCCTCGGCGGCGTAAGGTCTCCGGCGAAGTTTCCGATCGACCTAGAAAGATATCCACCGAGGGATCGGAACGTCCGAGGAAGATTTCTAGCTCACGAGCCCGGAAGTTATCCGGGGAGGGCCAGGAGAGACGCAGACATCGAGATAGCGCGGCTGAGGCCGATGACGAAGGATATGACGATCTTCTCAGTGCGTATGAGAGTGAGGAAGGAGTGGGGAACTTCTTGCGTTGACCTAGGATCTTACATGCATGCCCTCTTGTTCACTTGTTGCTTTCCGCTTCCACACTGTAGCACACGCATTTACGTTAATTGTCATTATATCCTTGTATAAGTAATGTTTCATGCACGCCACGATAGATCTCTAGCAGAACAGGGAACTTCGGCAGAGTGTTCTGTAGAAGACGATTTAAGAGTATGTATCCGCCTTGATAAGTGAACCCTTACCTCAAAAGCAATGTCCGAAGAAAAAGTTCCGGGAGTATCCTCTTTGATCGCTGTGAGAACGTAGTGTGCATCCCATCTTTGAAGACCCTCGTTCAAGACGACATCACGCAGTACTGGGAGAGGAATAAAGCGACGGCTAGTGAACAAAGGGAAGGGATATATTCCCCTGCATGTCTCCAATTGGAGCCCGTGACGAGGTAACACTAGCAAAGACTCTGTTGCAAGTAATGGTTGAGACACGTCTATTCGTACGAGCATACATTTCATACCAGACAGAACCTGCTGGGCCCTCGACCACAGAAGCAGTGATGAGAGGAGGAGTATGACTGAGCGAAAATATGGATGGTTTCCCTGTAGAGAGTAATAAACGCCTAGCGTCAAAGTATATGAGAGATAAAGGGATACCTGAAGCCATAGAAGTGAAATGGCAGCAGGAAGAAGAGTGTCTCGCCATGTCCATGGGCAAAAGCCGTAGACTATCTTTTGACTTCCATTACGCGAGATATGCCAGTTTTCAACCTTGTATTTACAAGAAGAATTGAAACGAAGGACTTTGAGTTCCGGATTCGCAGCGAGTGGACGCGTCTCGCGAGTCATAAGGCTCAGCCAAATAATAGTCAATATACTTTTCCCGGTTTGGCAATGAACACTGTGACCTTGTGACCCTTGTCCTCTAGGCTTCCGATCTGCACTCTGGTAGTGTACATTAAACAAACTTAAATCAAAACTTCAGCACTTTTATTATACTTGGCTATGCTTCTCAAAAACTATCTCTCTATCTTCCTTCGCGGTCTCAACCATGTTCCTCAGGCTGTCACTTCCGAGTCCGCTCCTTTCTTTTTCATTGCTGGTCAAACGAATCAAGCTCGCTCGTTCCCAACTTCTAATGAAGACCCTTCAGTCGCATACGAGTACACTTTAGATCAAGACGCCCATGCTGCAATGTGCCAGGTCCAGCCGTACACCCCTCCAGCCGTCACATACCAAGAGTTTCCTCCTTTTGATCACCAAAAAGCCCAAATATATAGGTATAGGCAGCAACTCTCTGTAAATCTTGGGTCATGGTCAGTTATGTGGTCTGCTTTTTTTTCTACCTTACCATCTCTCTTAAGGTTTGTGCTTGAAAATTGGATGACTCCATCTTTGTTCGCCTGCGCTTCCGGAGAGCGGCGCTCTGAACTAGATGTTGCCTCTGGATGGGGCTCTCTCGACGCTTCTCGTGCTCTTCTAGAGCGCCACTGGGACACGTTCATAAATCAATCGGACTTCAAATATCTAGCCAGTATTGGTATCAACACTGTTCGTCTTCCGATCGGTTACTGGACTTTGGGACCCGCTTTCTGTGAAGGCACTCCCTTCTCTTCTGTAGCAGAGGTGTATCAAGACACATGGTCTAGAGTGCTCGAGCCATCAACTGGGCCGGAGAGGAAGGAATTGGCGTCCTCGTAGACTTGCACGCGGGAGTTGGAAGCCAGAACGGACAAGATCACTCCGGTATCTCTGACGGCAAGACTCGTTTATTTTCGCGCGACGATTACATGGACAAGACGATCGACGTGCTCACATCTCTCACGGAACGCCTTTGTAACGTCACGAATATTGTCGGCATTCAGGTTTTGAATGAACCTTCGAACGATCCAAGCTTACCTGAATTCTGTTAGTCCCTTGACCAGGAATCAATTTATAGTCTGAGTCGTTTTCTAGATTCTCGTGCGATATCATCCATGCGGAATGTTTCAGTGTCTGCCGCTAGATTTCCTCTTTACATTCACGACGCTTTCAATCTCGACAAGTTCGCTGCTTATGTTGGTAACAGACAAGACTTCGTGGTGGAGGATCACCATTCCTACTTCGTTTTCACCCCGGCCGATGCCTCCAGGCCAGCTTCAGAGCATACTGCAGACGTCGCAGGCACTGTCTTTACCAAGATGTCTCAAGCCGCTTCCCGTACAAACGGCAACCTCGTCATTGGCGAATGGAGCTGTGCCTTGACGCCTCAAAGTCTAGAAGGCGAAGAAGATGAGCATGCGTCACGTCTTGCCTTTTGTACGGAACAGCTGAAGACGTGCGTGGATACTACTGCTGGCTGTCATTTCTGGTGTACGTGTGAACAGTTGACCTACCTTTGCGTTCGGCCGACTCACCTCGCGCATGTCAGCTTATAAATTAGAACACCATGACGCTGGATGGTCGTTCAAAGATGCCGTCGGAAAAAGCTTGCCCACCAGCTTTTCGCCCTACGGCACCATGTCAGGAGAAAGCCTGCGGCGCCTTGACGGCCTAATTCTTTCTTCCCCAAATGCATTTTTGCAGCCATTTTCGACACCCTCCTCAAACCATCCACCTACTACGTTGTATCATCATCGATCCATGTCTATCCATCGACGTCGTGAAAGCGCCTTGACTACCTCTGACATTCAGCCTCAGAGCTTGTTGTTTAGCTCCGGATATCAGCAAGGATATGCAGTTGGGATAGACTTTGCAAGGAATGGCTCCAGGCTCGGCTTCATTGATCAGTACATTCACGATACGATCGATGGGTTGTCAAATATGCCTATGCCGGTGTCCGAAGAGATGAAGGAAGACTGTATGCGAGGATTTGTGAAGGGACTTGACGATGCAGAGAACGCAATTGAAATGGTGCTAATGATGTGAAAGTGATTGACATGTCGTTGCGCCACGTTGAATTACCCTTTCTGGGCCCCAGAGCGAAGTAATATAGAGTAAATTGTAATAATAAATACATAAGATAATGTCACAATGTTTCGTACGCTCGTCCATCTTCAGCCCCTGCTCACGGATCCGAAGTATTTCTGGACGCTTGCATGCGTTGTTATTATCGGAGATGCTATCCTCACCGAGCTCATCATATATTTTGTATCATGTCAGACCTCTCCTGCTTCTATCATGTAAAATTTACTCAGGCCATTGACTCGTAGACACGGAAATTGACTGGGAAACCTACATGATCCAAATTCAAGCTTACTTGAAAGGAGAATACGATTATTCAAAGATTTATGGGCCAACAGGACCACTTGTGTGAGCTGCGTTTCTGTTGAAAATTCTTGGGCGACTGACGTGAAAACAGCTATCCCGCTGGTCATGTCCATATTCATCGATTCTTATACGACATCACTGGCTCCGGAAGGGATGTTTCTCTGGCTCAACACATCTACGCTATTCTCTACATTGTTTCGCTCGCCATGACATGCAGGATATACAGCAATGCTAGAGTCATACCAAACTGGATCTTATTGGCTCTACCGTTGAGCAAGCGGCTACATTCCATCTATGTGCTACGTCTTTTCAACGACACCTGGGCTGCCGCCGGAGCGCAAGGTGCGGTTCTTGCATACCAGAACGGTCTCGACGACTTAGGCACTTTTCTGCTCAGGTGCGTTGAATGCCCGTACGCATGCGCTTGTGTAGGCTTATGCACCTTTAGTGCTGCACTGTCCGTCAAAATGTCTGTCCTTCTCTATCTTCCGGGAGTCCTTGTAATACTGTTCCTGCGGGGAGGATTTATATTCACCCTGCGAAAACTCGTTACGATGGTCGGGCTGCAAATAGCCCTTGCGCTTCCGTTCGTACGCCAAAATTGGCGTTCATACACCGCTTCCTCGTTCGATTTTTCTCGTGTGTTCCTGTTCAAGTGGACAGTGAACTGGCGTTTTGTACCAGAGAACGTGTTCCTCAGTCCGACATGGGCGACAGGACTGCTCTTGGGACACGGTCTGACGTTGGTTTGTTTTGGGCTCTTTCGGTGGTGTGAACGTGATGGAGGCGTTTGGTCAGTGATCAGTCGAGGGCTCAGGCACCCTCGTCTTCCCGCTGGATGGTCTGATATAACGCCTGATTGTGAGTTATCCCTCTCTTCTGATGCCATTGGAGGTCTGCTGACCTGTCGCAGATGTGGCTACGATACTTTTCACATCCAATCTCATTGGGATCACTTTTTCACGATCGTTACACTACCAGTTCTATTGCTGGTATGCCCAGCAAATACCTTCCTTGCGTGCTGTTCACCGTACCCAATTTCGATTCGGTACGTCAAGCATTCACCTTTTCACTGTCTGAAAACAAATGAAAATCATGCATTGACAGGATTTTGATTATGGCATCGATAGAGTACGCGTGGAACGTATACCCGTCAACTACTGCCTCGTCCTTACTTTTACTTGCTGCAAATATCTCTCTGATTATTGGAGTATGGCTTGGTAGAGGACCGACCGATAGGAGAGTGAAAAAGAAAGAGACAAACTGAACTATTGTCTACGTAGTTTCCATATACTATATCATGTACCTAAGGTCACTGTCATCACCATGTCCTTGCCCATCCACGTGCACCCACTACTATCATGTCGACTCGAAGGTCGCGAAAGCAACCGCAGAGTCGAAATACAATAAAGGAAACTACCAAGATCGTACCCAAACTTCATGACATCGTGTTCCCCGAAATCAAGTCAAAGAAGGACCTGAAGTGGAGGGCCCTCATTGAAGCTCAGATCATTGTCGTCGATGTAGGGATCTCCCGCATATCCTACGAGAGCACTCGAATTCACCCACTTACATAGGACTTTTTGTGTCCAACGGAGTGCCAAGCTTATGTGACATTCATGAACCGACTGCCTTTAGTATGACGCCGCCCAAAAAGCGCGGGGAAGCAGAACGGCTGAACTGTGTGTCTTTTGTTATTTCCGGTCCATTTGAAACGACTCTGAACTTGAATATGTCTTCCCTCTCGTCTTCTTATGTAGATCGATTTAGTGTCACGTCCACTGAGTTTGCGAACTCCCTCCACTCTCTCCTTACCCCTCATCTCCCCTCGTTTCCTCTCCCGTCCCATGTTAAGCGAAGCC
>RZIO01000003.1:2414454-2424552 GCA_004338095.1 Gloeostereum incarnatum
TTCAACTCCAATATTCGATTCTACAAGTATACACCATCTCAGCAATTTGGGTGAGGTTAATCATTCATTCCGCCCCTTGAGCCATACATTGAAAGCTTGTTGAGGCCTCACTACGACGATAGTGTCCGCGATTGTGTCACAGGTGCGAAATCAGAATGGACTCTGCTCATCTACGTTACGGGAGTCGAAGATGGTGTAAAGGGAGGAGAGGTAAGTACTTTTGAACGCATTCATGGACGGAACTACCATAAACCCTAACATGGCCAGACCGTGTTTTATAAGATGAACGGCGCGGATTCGAGGATGCAGTTGTCGCCCCTCTCACACGGGGAACCGCTCTCCTACATAGGTGAATCGCTTCTGTTCTGAGTCAAAACGAGCGACTGAAAGTATTGAATTTCAGGCATGGCCAGGATTGTATGCTTCATGAGGGGTCCCAAGTCTTTGGCGGAGAAAAATATATCATAAGATCAGACCTAATGTTCAAGACCTAGAGATGATTTTGGAACTATCGCCTATGCTTTGGTCGTTTTTTCTTGGCTGGCATTCCAGCCTCAACAACGTCGTCATCGCGGTCCTCGTCATCAGGGCTGCCCATGTTTTCCCATCGTCTTTTTCCTTTCCCGCCAGATTTGGCCTGGTCTCGAAGCTCACTGGCCGCCACTCTCCCCGCTTCGTCCACCCTTTCCTTGAGAAGAGCTGTTCCTTCTTTGTCAGTGGGCCACAAGTTCATCTTCTTCCCGATCACCTGTTCTATTCGCTGTAGGAGTTCAACGTCGTACTGCGTGACAAGAGTAATGGATTTTCCTGCTCGACCGGCCCGAGCTGTTCGCCCTACACGATGAATATAGTCTTTTGAGTGGGTTGGAACATCGAAGTTGATGACATAGTCAACGGAGGGTATGTCAAGACCTCTGAAACGAAGATAGGTACAAGTGAAAAGATCAATGATAAAGTAAATGTACCGGCTAGCCACATCGGTCGCAACAAGTACACGCCGGCCGCCGCTCTTGAACTTAGCAAGAGCACCTAACCGTTGGCTTTGGTTGAGTTGTCCATGAAGTGGAACTGCTGGGAAGCCCAATGTGTGCAAGATTATAGAAAGGCTAGAGGATATTATCAGAACGAAGAGGAACAACGATATGAGAGCCACCCTCACCGAGCCGCATCATTCACCGTTCTGGTGAATATTATAATGGAGCTTTGGACTAAAGAGTTCACCAAATATACGAGGTATACATCTTTATCTTTTAGAGGCATCAACAAATAGTACTGAAGGAGAGTCGCCACGGTCTGGTATCTGCAAGAGGTTAGACTGTAGGCAGACTGGAGGTTAGTGGACTCACTTGGATGAGACTTCTACTCTAATAGGATTTGAAAGGCTGGCCCGTTGCAGTTTGGCTACCTTTGTGGTCATTGTTGCAGAGAAGAGATAGGTTGTCCTCTCCTTAGGGATTTCCTTCAAGATTTCATCGATAATTGGGCCAAAGTCCATGTCCAAAAGGCGGTCAGCTTCGTCAAGAACCTTCAGATGATCATCAGAGAGAAGAAAAAAATGTAGAGAAACGATCAGTGCCGACCAAGAACTTGAGACTTCTGAGATTGAAGCCTTTGGTCTGTTTGAGATGGTCTTGAAGGCGACCGGGAGTTGCCACAATGATGTGGGGACGCTTTGCAAGTGCAACCGACTGAGCGACTTTATCCATTCCCCCTATAATGACCGCACAACGGACACCCATGGCAGATCCGAGAGATTCAAATTGCTGAGATATTTGGTATGCGAGTTCACGTGTAGGTGCGAGAATGCAAGCAAATAGACCCTTTGGATCCTCCCATAGTTTCTGAAGGATAGGAAGCGCGAATGCTGCAGTTTTTCCTGAGCCTGTACTGGCAACACCGATGATATCCCGACCTTGTAGAGCATGGGGTAGGGCTTGCACCTGGATATCGGTGGGAATAGTGAAATTGATCTGTTCAAGGGCCTGAAGAAGAGGATCTATAAGACCTAGCGACTTGAAGGTGGGCGCAGGTGCGGCCGAACTGCTGGCTTCTTCTGAAGCAGGCATTTGTAGTTAGAACTTAGAAATTGTCCTGTTACGTAAGAGGAGTACAGTTCGGTCGTGTCGGTCCGGGATCCATGATCATGTCTTCCAGTAACCATGCGCTCGTGTCCTATTCCGCACCTCAGGCCGTCTTATCCTCTCCTGAATGGACGCCGGTTCATAATGCTATTGTCGCCCAGTTTCCTCTTCGTAATATCCACTGGAAATCTGGTTCCCGCGCGTCGCTACGGACAATCCAAGAGCTTCACATCTCTTTCGTCAATCTCGACACGCTAAGAGACGAACATACTTCTCAAATTCCAGTCTCACTTTTAGATAGGCCTTTGCTAAACGTCTACGTCTTGACTTGCGAGGTAAATGTGCATGATGTTTCGCATATCAACCTTGAATTCATACCCATCGCCAGGACACAGACCTCGAGTCTTACAGAACTGTGCTGAAGAAGCAAATCAAAGATTGGCACTCTGCTGTCATTTCCAAAAAGAACCAAGACTGGCTAATCCTTCATATTGTGCGTCCAGATGCGAAAGTTCCCAGCGGCAACTTCTTCGCTGTCAAGAGCTCTGTCCTCGATAAGCTGAAGGCAGATTTCAACACGGACAAAAGAGACCGGTTAGCCGTCACACTATGTTAGTTCTTCTTATGATTCTAGCCCTCTTGCAGGTGCCTCCAGCTGAGCTGGTCCGCTTCCCACGATAATCCTGTTGTATGGGGCGAGTTCATAAATAAGTTAAAAGACGGAATACTTTCGGCCTTTGAATCGGCGGTGACAGCACGGGAGGAAGAAGTTCGGCGCTCTGAGAGTCAGAGACAGATGCCTGGCTGGAATTTCTGTACCTTCTTCATTCTGAAGGTGTGATTATATGTCTCCATTTGCTTCGTGTTTCTAATATTAACACTAGGAAAGTTTGGCCTTTTCTTTCGAAGGCGTCAGTCTTTTCGAAGATGCATTGCTGCAATACGACGAACTGGAAGTGCTGTTCCATCAAGTTCTGAAGGAGAAGAACCTCTCCTGGTTCGGCAACTTCATCACCGTGTCTCCTAAAGACGATTCTGCGCCGTTGTTATCTAAGACCAAGAAACCTTACCGAGACTTCATCCTCGCCAACACCATATCTGTCTTCGATTTACGCATATACTTGCTCGCCCGCCAGTGTGAATTGCTGGTGAAAATTGGACGCCTCTCTCAGATCTGCCGCAAGGTGGGAGCCTTTCTCGGCGCATTTGGCCGACGGTTGCGTGAGGTCGAGGTACGATACAGCCACCTCTGCAGCGTTACCCATCCGCTCACTTCACCCAGACCACACTACCTCGATTCTTTGTCGAATCTTGGATCTACTCATCTGCTCTCAGCGTTGTAGACCAGTGTGAGATATGGGTTTCGTCCGTGTCCTTAGACGCTCAACAAATGAACACGTTCAATGCTGGCAAAGGCGAGCTCCTCGAGTTAGCCAGGAATCAGGTAGGTACTTTATTGTTATTGAGCTTTTTTTTCGTCTAAGTTTCCGTAGTTAGATGCCATCGGCGTCAGTGTCAATCATCTGCCTTCTCACCCTCCGTTTTCCACTGCTTCTATGCTCCAATCATCTATCCCGGAGTTGGTATTAGGACATTCAATTAGCAACGCATCCCTCCTGGCGTCCCTGGATAGTCCCGAGACCTTTTATGACCTATACATATCCATAACAAAGAGGGCAATTGATATGTACGCCAAAGCTGGACGGCGCAAGTTTGCATTGAAGATGCATGGAAGCCTAGCGGCCCTTGACCTGTATGAACGATGTCACACTCCAGAGATCCTTCTCGCTCACTTCTTCTGTAGACACCGGGGGCGCTTAGCAGCCGCATTGATGACATATACGTCACTTCCAGCACATTATGCCCCGCATATGTGGACGTCTCTGGAATCACTGATGCTGTCCAAGGCTCTGGATGTTCATGATGTGCTTAAAAAGACGCGTGATCGGGAATGGATGCACATTCTGTTATCCTTTCTGAAGACGTACGTTGAAGGATCCGTGTCGGAGTTGTTGATGCACGAAAATCAGACGGCCTATGTCACGGAACTTGTGAACGCATTGAAGGTGGCGGCTAGCGAAACTGATTCTGGCGGGTCCTCGTTCTTGAGGCTCTTAGCAACGTTCTAAGCTGTTGTATTTCCAGATTTGCCTCATCCTGATCATCCTGCGGTGATCATAAAACCGTCTGTTTCGGCAAGACTGGCAGACGATAAGGACGGATCTCTTTTGACGGTTACGATCCGGAACATGCTTCCTTGTGTGAGACCTTTCATTTCATTTACGATACAAGAAAATGACCATCAATCAGACACTTCCCGTGGATGAAGTCATCGTAACTGTAGTAGGGAGAGACTCCGGGCGTCTCAGGTTTCACGCTTTGGTGGATCCTCTGCCTCCAGGAAAGACCACTTTAACTTTGTTTTGTGCCGTCAGTCCCTCCATATATGAGGGGCGTTCTAACTCTTACTTTCAACATTTCAGACTCCAGCTTCAGGTTCTTACATACTCGATTCGAGCGAAGCCCGCATTGCCCACCTCAAGTTGCAATGGTCACATCGACAGGCGACTATGGGGAGATCCTCTCGTAATACTGTCGTCCTAGTGAGGATCCCTCACGATTTGCGAGCACTGGATGTTAGACTACTCCAACCAAAGCAAGGTAAACCTTCAAGAAGCTGTACCGTCCTTCCATCAATAACAACGGGCCACAGTGGTGCTTGGAAAGCCTCCATCTTTGCTCGTGTCGATATGTACCGGGAGAAATGATGTTTCAAAAGCCACAGTCAAGGTATCTGCCCCTTCAACAACATTTCAGCTCGAAAGTGCTGTCCCAGAGTCAGGTTCGCTACAAGTTCCTCGCATCAAAAAAATCCCTACTCAGTAATCACAGTTGGTGCTGGCTCTTTTGAACCCTCCAGTGACTCGTTATTTTTCACCAACGTTCCGAAGGACGAGACAGTTGCAGTGTTGGTTCCGCATACCGAAGTGTCTGCAATCATATCTATGGCGAGTAGAATTTGTGAACTATTTGTCTCGGTTTCTGACCCCATCATCTTCTATAGAAGGTCATGATAGAAGTGGAGTATGTGACAGCAGCTGAGCCGTCGGTAACTCGAATCTTGCGTACAACAAGAACTATCGACATCTCCCTTCCCATGTCTGTGAACGTCGAAGATTTTTTCCGTGGCAAAAGGTTTAGCTTTACCCCCCTTGCGTGTGATCATCAGTTCAACAAATGTCTTTCAGACTTTTCTCTCGTTTCACTGTGTCGACCACGACTCACCAGCACGTGCGGGTTTCTGAGGCGCATCTAGAATGTCCAGATAATAAAGTGCTGGGTCTGCGCATTACTGGATGCTCGCCTAAGAAGCGCGGTGTCTTAGTCAGTTCTCGTCGATTGTTTCCCACTCCCAGACTGACAGAGTTTAGACCATTACCCCAGCGCAGCCTGGGAATTTCTTATTCTACATCGAGTCGACTGATGGACCTGGTGCGTCCGTTCAGATCATCTTTTTTTACATGCATGACCATAATCCTTTTTAGTGCGGGATCCATTGGTATTGAGAATTGAATATCGCCGCCTACGAGAAGGTAAATTCCCGAGTGTATGGCTTTGACCCACACTAACAGAGAAACTGGTAGAGGTGGAATGGGTCATTCAAGAGGCTGTAGAGGCAGTCTTGAAAGACGCTCCTTCCTTGCGTGACTCCCGTTCACTCATGACCAACACTTTAATTCAAGCACTCGAGAACGATTCAACGTGGGTAGAGAGCTATAGGATATCAGGACGCCTGGTTGTCCCTGGTGAGCTATCGACTACTGAAAATGTTGCTCCTTCCTTGGAAAAAGCGAAAAAGGTGGGGTATGAATTATTCCCGGATCTGAACATGGTTTGATCAGTCTCAAATGCCAGATTCTTTCCGACCGCAGGCACTCTCATTCCCTTGAGGGACCTTGGCACGAAATTAAGATCCCCGTAGACATACCGAATATGAGTGTTAGTCTGATTCTTCCTCGTCTGACATGACACTGATCACGGTTCACCTACTTCTGCTTCGCAGATTGTCGCTGCCGCTCAGATCCAACTAATGCCCACAGGTTCCATGCAGCAGCCACCAGCAATTCATGCTGGGCAGCCTATACCTGCCACGCTTTCTATTCACACGTCTTTCCGTTGGGGGTCAGCGGGCGAAGACCACGCTTATGCTATGCAATTTGATGTAGAGGAAATGGTAAGGGACTGGCTCGTGAGTGGGAAAAAGCGTGGAGACTTCGTTGCTCGAGTAAGTCTTTAGTTGGATAGAACTTGGACTACGTCTGAATCATTCAAACAGGATAATGCCACATTCACCCTGCCCATAACACTGATAGCTCTGCACCACGGAGAATTAAAGCTGCCGAAAGTAGTGGTTCTGGCCTCTCCGCTTGCCGGGGAGTTGACGATGGGTTCCATGGCGATTCCAAGCACGGAAACGTACCAACTACACGGTGCTGAGAAGGTCATTGTCCTTCCTCGAGGTGGGAGAAGTACATTCCTGGTGGCGATGGGTTCTACGGATCTTTGAGATCCTCTCAGCAGACGTTGGTGTATGTCTCAAAGTACGAGGTCAACGATGCCGATCTATAAGCACGAGCTTTGCAATCGGGGGACCTTTTAATTGTAGAGCGGAAGCGTCCCCGTGGCGCCGCTCTGCCTTACATACATACATACAACATTTTGAACCATCATATTTTATTCGGCTGATCAATTATTGTGTCGCATTGTTGGTAATAAAATCCTTCATGTAGGACACGAGATGGTCAGTCTGTTCTTCAGTAATCGCGTTGTACAGCGACGCCCGGATACCTATAAAAGTCAGAAATGAACGAGAGTAGTTGAGCCCTGACTACATACCTCCCACAGAGCTGGAGATATAACAATTAGTACAGATACAGAAGAGAAAGGGTCAATGTAGCCCACCGATGACCTTTAAGACCTTTCATGCCTTGAGCCTCAGCCCCGGCAATGAACTCCTCTTCTTTCCCCGCAAGAACATCGAAAACAACGTTCATCCAACTACCAGAGCCTTCCTTGACCTTTCCTCTGAGAACGCCCTTCTCTTCGCCTTCTTTTACAACAGCATAGAGCTTGCTGGCCTTGTCCCTGTTCACCGTCTCGTAATACTGCACTCCCCCGAGCTCCTTCGACCTCCGTAGAACGAGACCCGAGATATAAATGGGCAGAACCGAAGGAGTGTTGTACAAGCTCTTCGAGTCTGCAAGAGTCTTAAAAGACATGATCAAAGGGACAGGCGCTGCTCCGAGGCTGACGGCCGCATCGACATCTACGATGCAGTCCTGTCTGACAATGAGGATGGTGAGACCGGCGGGACCGATGTTCTTCTGTGCACCCGCGAAGATGACGGCATGATCCGCAAGATGAGGAATGGGGCGAGACATGAACGAGGAAGAGTAGTCTGCCACCAAGGGAAGGAGCGTGTTCTTGGGAAGAAGGTGGTACGGGAAGGAAGCTGGGGAAGAGTCCTCATGAGAGAACTGCACACCGTCTACTGTCTCATTCTCGCAGTAGTAGATCAGAGCGGGGTCCTCAGAGAAGGCAAAGGTGTTATGAGGGGGAATATTGTCAAAAGACTTGCCATCCTTGGAGTGTAGGCGAGAGTCGGCAACAATATTGATTTTGCTGGATCCAGCGAGTCGGCGAGCCTCCTGTGCGGCTTTTTTGCTCCAGGAACCCGTGAGCACATAGTCTAGCACTCGGTCTTCCTTCGCCAGGTCTGGGTGGAGGAGATGGTGTCTGGCAAGAAGATTAAGGACGATTGCAGAGAACTCTCCTGTGCCGCCACCCTGAGTGAATAAGATAGAGTGCGTGGAGGGAACTTGAAGCTGTTCCCTGATGAGAGCCTCGAGGTTTTCGAGAAAGCCTACGAACTGTTTCGAGCGATGGGATATCTCTGCAATGCCAATTCCAGTCCCATCAAAGTTGAGCAATCCTTTTGCCGCCTCCTCTAGCACCGATTCAGGCAAAGCGGATGGTCCTGCACCAAAATTGAATGCGCGATCGTGAGCCATGGCTGTTAAAGCTCAAGTTCAATGACTCGGCTGGTCGGTCAGATTCTAGACAAAACAATTACAAGTGTGCTGATATTGTGGTACGCAACGGTTGATACTTCGTGCTGGTAGCGTACATGAAAGAAAAAGATTACTACGTCAAGGATGAGATATGTGTGTACGCGTAACATTATGAACTTTGTGGAGACAGGTACGGGATGTGTGTGCATCAGTAAGAATAGCCAGCATTATGCCGATGAATAGATACGGAGGAAGATCATGACAAAAAGGCGTAGCGCTCGAAACAAAGGGTACTGGCAAGGAGAAGAAGAAGAATAAGTAAGCGAATAAATCATGATGCAGAGATGAGGCCTGTTACAGGCGGAGATAGGGATGATACACAGGTGGAATGCAATTGGGGATGCCGAAATTATGTAGATGAGAGCGTGCAGTTTCGTTAGATGGAAATATTTAGTTGCAGGACGAACATTGAAAGCGATTGAGAGATGAGCACGGTTCAGAGCGAAGATGGGGGTGCAGTTGGTGCAGGGGGAGAAGAGAAGAGGGAGAAATTAGTGGATGGAGGATATGAAGTACGTTGTTTGTCGTGTACAAGAATGGGCATGAGGTTTCGGAAACGAGCATGGGGAGAAAGTCTAGTGCGGCGGGGAGGGCTCGATGGTGTAGAGGCCTCGAGGCGCTCAAGGAAGGTCCTCGTCCGGGGAGAACTGCTGGAACGAGAGCCGGCGCAGGCGATGGGGCTGGACCGAAGCGAGGTCTTGCGCCGACGAACCGGACCTGGCCCAGCAGGCTCATCTCTGAGCATCGAGAGGTCTGCGATGTCGTACGCGTCTTCAGGAGGACTATCTAGAAGAGATATCCATGGAAGATCGTCGAATGCATGTGTCCCTGACTGGATGGGACAATCGACGTGCGCACAATGATTGTTAGCACGGGGAATCTGTGAGAAAGAAAATAAGGAAAACAGAAAGAAAAAGAGGGATGCAAAACGCTCACCTGAAGTGAATCTTGGTCGAAAGCGGGCAAAAGAGACATGGAAGTATCGAGCATCTGGGATGTACAAAGAGAATGTGCAAATTGAATTCTTGCGTGAAAAGATATATAAGTCAACAGAAGAATGGACGTGTCATGAAAAGAGAACAATGCGGGCGTGTCGAACCGATGAGTGCGTAACGAAAGAGACAATGAATTACATAACCATCTCCTCATTCACTCCCCGATTCGGTCTCCTCTCCCTCTCCCCCGGTTCCCTGCACGATCACACGTTTTGAGCTGTCACTTCAAGGAGAGGTAATTGATTTGATTGTAGATATAGGAAATGCGTGTAGTACGTGAGGATGCAGCAAGGATGAACAATAGTAAAGATGATACAGCGATAATATGAAAGCACACGACACAAACACCCCCATTTTTAATCAATCTCCTCCATCGCAGACGTAGATGCACCCTCCGCCGCGGCAGGCGCCGATACTTCCTCGATGGGCGCAGACTCTTCCTCCTCATCAACATCAAGGCCCAAGCTGATCATACGATGGATCCGCTTCGCGAACGATGTTGGCTCATCAAGAGCGAACCCGGAAGTAAGAAGAGCAGTCTCGAATAGAAGGTAGGTCAGGTCCCTGACGGACTTGTCAGCCTTGTCTTCGGCAACCTTTTTCTTCAGCTCCTTGATGATGGGGTTCGATGGGTTCAACTCTAGCGTCTTCTTCGACGCCATATACGACGACATCGAAGAGTCCCGAAGAGCCTGCGCCTTCATGATTCGCTCCTATGAAATACAAATGCTGTCAACCATACGCTCGTAACACTACCAAAAAGGAAAGAACGAACCATGTTGGAAGACCACCCGAACTGGCCAGTGACGAGAACACATGGCGAGTCAGTGATACGGTTCGACACAACAACCTTCTCAACCTTGTCACCAAGGGCGTCTTTGACGACCGTAC
>RZIO01000003.1:2425518-2481411 GCA_004338095.1 Gloeostereum incarnatum
GAGCTCCTCGTTGGTGGTCTCAACCTCCTTGATCTTCTTCGTCTTCTTCTCCTTGGGCTTGTCCTCTTCGTCTTCTACCTCCTCAATCTTCGGCTTGTCTTCATCTTCCTTGACCTCCTCTTCCTCATCATCCTCGACCTCCTGCAAAAAGGCACAGTCAGAACGTGGATGTAAAGGACAAACATTAAACTCGGCAAACCTTCTCAACCTCCTTGGTCACGGCGAGTTGAATGGGATAGGAGATGAACTCGGAGTGCTTCTTGACGATCTCCTTGATTTTCTTCTCCTCGATGTACTCGAGCTGATCCTCCTTGAGGAAAAGACGAATCTCGGTACCGCGACCGAGCGGCGGGTTCACGGTGTCAAGAGTAATAGTGAAGGTTCCTCCTGCAGCGGACTCCCAGATATACTGTTCGTCGTCGTTGTGCTTGGAGATGACCTGCACGCGCTCGGCGACGAGGTAGGCCGAGTAGAAACCGACACCAAACTGACCGATCATGGAGATGTCAGCACCAGAATGGAGGGCCTCCATGAAACCCTAAAGGGAAAGAGACATCAATAGGAGATCTGTCTAGAGGAGGAACGCCACACGTACTTTTGTGCCGGACTTGGCGATGGTACCGAGATTGTTCACCATATCTGCTTTGGTCATACCAATACCAGTGTCGCGGATGGACAGGATCTTGTTCTCCTTGTCGGGGATGATGCGGATGTAGAGCTCCTTCCCGGTGTCGAGAACAGAGGGATCAGTGAGGGAGGCATAACGAATCTTGTCCAAGGCATCAGAGCAGTTGGAAATCAATTCACGAAGGAAGATCTCCTTGTTTGAGTAGAAAGTGTCTGGAAGAAGGACGCAATCAGGACATGGCAGAGGACATTCAAGAGAAAGGACGCACTAATGATCAGATCCAAGAGCTGAGAGATCTCAGCTTGGAATCCAAAGCTTTCTGTGGCCATTGTGGCTGAGGCAGAGAGTGAGGAAGGCAGAACGATGAAGACAAAAAGCTGCGTACATTTTAGATGCAAAAGTGGATAAGGGCAAGAGAGATGGTGAGAGAAAGATAAAGAGACGCGTTGCAAGCTTTGAATGTCTTCTTTATGTATTCTTTTTTACTTCGAGAAGACCTTGGAATGCCTCCTTCCCAAAATGGGTCGAAAGTTCTACACCATTCTTTTTATTTCCATATCCGTCAAAACGTGTTTCTTTCATTTTCTCAGTTCAGGCTACAACGCGCGTTTCTGTGCGCGTAATAGACATCAACAACATATATGCTGTAGAGATAGCTGTTCACTCGGTAGTACTGGCTCTAACGGGGGAAATCTAGGGGCTTGGGTTTGTCAATCTTTCAGACATGAGCCCTCTGCGTCCGCTGACTTCGGCTTTCAACACTTCAACCATCTCACGCAGTTCCTCTAAATCCTGAGTTAGCTCGTCGTTTTTAGTTTGCAGCTCTTTGTTCAGCTGACTGAGCGCCTGCCGTTCTTCTGCAGCAGTCTGGATTGTGAGTGTCAAGGATGCTCGAACTGCCGCATCAGGTCCACGCTCAGTTGCCTGCTGTGAGCGTGCCTCCAGCGCGTGTATCTGCTGGCGAAACATGCTGTAAATAAGGCAGGTAAACGAGTACGTCAATGCGGGACATCAGGACAGGCTGACCGTGTATTCTCTTCCAGTTCCTCGTTGAGTTTCTCAAACGTTTCTAGCCGAATCTGCATCTGCCTGAACTCACTCTTCATCTGCAGTATTTCCTCTCCCCTTTCATTGAATTTCGCAAAGTCTTGGTCCCTGAGGAACCTACTCTGAAAACAAAACGGAGAATAGACATAATGGAAAACGCGTACCATAGCCGCTGTATCGTGACATGTTGGGCTATTTGGCGCTCATAGTCCTTTAGACGGTCGACCTTATGTTGTGATTCCTTCTTCTGGGTCTGCAGATCAAACACTTGTTTGGTGGCCTCCGAAAGCAGCTTGCCCTGAGCAGCAAACCGATCCTGAAGCCGGGGTGTCAGTGCTAGAAGATGATCCGATCCTCAAAGACGTTGATATACCTTTGTCTCCTGGTCCGCCACACGCAGAGTGTCAACCTTAGCTGTCCATGTCTTCTTCTCCTCCCGGAAACTCTGGAGTTTAGTCGTAAGCTCCGTGTTCCAATCCGTAAGTTTCTCCTTTGTCGATTTGGCTTGCTCCTTCTGATCCCGCAGTTCTTTCTCAAGCTGAGCAACGCGAGCACGATAGTTCCGAAGTTTATTGTACTGAAACCAGGAAGGCGGGTTAACAGGGTAGATGAAGAAATTCAGGGCGAAACGTACCAAACCTTGACGCTCGGTCTCAACGTTCTTGGAGACTATGCGCGGCTCGAAGAGCCTGCCAATATGCTTAACATTCTCTCTGGATAGCCATAGCTCGAAATTAAGGTCGCTTCGAAGGAGGAGAACCTCGCGTTGTAGCTCGGCAATTGCCTGTGAAATGTGTGTAGGAACGCCATCGTCTGAAAATACCGATTCCGATGACGAAGAAGTGTCGCTAACGGACTGCGAGGATGACCGCTGTAGAGGCAGAAAAAGCGACGATGGGAAGGGTGCCAATGTTTCCTGAATCTGCACATTGAGCTTGGACTTCAATGCCACAGATGTTCTGACCATGTCTTCGATCGACACCTGTATCTTGTCGGTAGCTAATTCAATAGGACGGGATGCAGCAGGAGTCGCGTTGATGTCCTTGACCATGATCTGCGGTGTCCCTGAAGAGCTTGGCCCGTCTTTCAACGACGTGCATGGGGCTGTTGTAGATGTGTTGGCAATGTCAAGCATGATAGCCTCACTAGTGATTCGGGGTACATCATAGTCCGCCCAGAAATCGGTACGAGATAATTCGGTGACATGATCGCGCCACAGGATCATAGGGTGGCAGATGTGGCCTCTGAGCAGCGTCTGAGGGCCAACTGTGAGCTCTCAATCCAACAGAGTTTTCGGAAAAGTTACCTCACTCTTGCTCCGTATCTGGTCTTCATCCAAAGCCTCTTGCCAAGACACGGAATACGGACTTTCCATGTTACTATCGACAAGGTAGGAAGATGGAGAACGCAGGAATCTAAGTACATTGCATGGGAACAGGTAGTACAGGAAC
Organism: Gloeostereum incarnatum; assembly: GCA_004338095.1. Lineage (NCBI taxonomy): Eukaryota > Fungi > Basidiomycota > Agaricomycetes > Agaricales > Cyphellaceae > Gloeostereum > Gloeostereum incarnatum. Next base: position 2,428,645 of record RZIO01000003.1, read on the forward strand.
GTGAAGAAACGGCGAGAAGGGGGCGGGGAGGAAGCGATCGCATTAAAAGTTAACTCAAGACGTTTCCAGCCTAAATCTGGACGGATATCAAGGCTTTCTTCAATTTCTGGCTCCATGACATCCTCTTGGATGCTATCACCGTCTTGAGTGGGAGGCAAGGATCGACCCTTCCAACAGACGATCTTCGCTAGGATGGCGAGAAGAGTAGGTATTAGACGTTTGAGATCTCCAGAGGCATGAACGGCAAAAATTGGAAGTAATTTGGTTAGGATGGTGATTCCAATTGAGCATACCGTGGATGAGTCGTCCAAAAGAAGCGAAGTAAGTAAGGATGTCATGAGGGGGTGGGCAGCGAAGAGAGGAGCTACCGCAGGGAACGTCTCGGTGGATGTGTGTAGTTGCAGAAGTACAAGGAGCTGAAGGCGACATTCGGGGTTGGAAAACTGGGAGCATAGTTCTGTCATTGCGTCCTAGACATAGTTAATAAGATTGGAAGATGTAGGTGATAAGATAGCCACGAACTTCTGGCCTCTGGTTCCCGTATCTCAGCAGTATGTCCTCGAGATTATACTTCCAACAAGACCTCCGTTTCCTCTGAGAATCATCAAGCTCGATCCACTCGAGCGTATCCTGTCCAGATCCTTCATTGAACGCATCCAGGAGATACAGCTCAAGTAGCCTCTTGCGAAAGCTAAATATGATGTTGCCATAACTTTGAGATTCCTTTGTAAGTGCAGATATGACCAGCTCTTTCGCATTGTCAACGGCACTAGCTGATAACTTTGGCTCTCGAAGTGCCGGTCGAAGGAGAAGGTCAAACCAAGTGCCGACGATAGATTTTGCGGGGAGGATAGGATTCAGATGGCGGAGTATATCGAGAAGGACCTCTGTCTCATACAAAGAAGAGTGGCCGAGAAAGTCCCGCTGGATAATTTGTAGTTCCTCCTCGGCTTCAAGTAGGAGACTTTCAGCGTCAGGAGAAGAAGAGCATTGTAGTACAAAGTCGTCCACTTGCACTAATAGATCTAACAATGGGATTGCTTCGGATTTCTTCCCGAGGACTAAACGAGCCTGGCTAGCGAAAGCTACAGGCATGAGAGTAATATTGAGAGACTTCTGACTTGTGTTTCGATATGACAGCATCTGAAGCCATTGTCCTCTTGAACAAAGACGACCAAACAGTCTACTCGCCGTTCTCAACGACGACCTCAGATCCTTCAGTTGAGCCAAAATCACTAGGGACCCATACGGAAGTCGTAAGTCGCTCTTCATTACTGTCCGTGCTATCGTATAGGTCCATCAGGAATTCTATCGGTTGTATTTACGCTGGATTGCATGTTGAACTTGTGGATGTAGATGTCTGCTCACATCGAGGAAGTTACGTCCGACCACTCTGACCATGAAGGTCACGATCATGCCCACGGCCATACCCACGACCACGATGAGGATCCCACCTCTGCCGCCGCACTCGACAAGATCCAGTCGCGTTCAGAGCGCAAAGCTCGCAAGGCCCTCATCTCTCTTGGCTTGAAGCGCGTCCCAAATATCACCCGTGTAACTCTCCGAAGGCCAAAGAACGTACGAACTATTTATACATGTCTCTGAGCCATTTTCTCACATCTATATCAGGTTCTTTTCGTTCTTGCTTCACCTGATGTCTTCAAGTCCCCCAACAGTGACTGTTATATCGTCTTTGGTGAAGCCAAGGTGAGCTTCAGCTTTCTGAGCTCATCCTGTATTTAACATCCAGTACTTTTAGATCGAGGATATGAACTCGCAAGCTCAGCTCTCAGCTGCTCAGCAACTTGCTGCTGGTGGTGCTGGTGGTGCTACATTGGAAAGCGTAGCAGCTGGTGGCGACGACGACGACGACGACGACATCCCTGACTTGGAGGCCCCAGAGGATGATGGCCCGGTTGACGAGACAGGCGTCGACCCGAAAGATATTGACCTCGTCATGGCCCAGGTCAATTGCTCACGCGCAAAAGCAGTCCGTGTGTTAAAAGAAAGCGGGGGTGACCTGATTAATGCCAGTACGTGCTCTATAAAGTTCCCTCGTTGGAGGCTAAATTTTCGTTCAGTTATGGCGGCCAGCGAGTAGTCTGTTGTATGGCACAATCCACCTTGGAATTTGAGACTGTTCTATTTCTTCCAACGCTTCACTTCCACGTAATAATTTGAGCGCTCCCATCCATCCTGAATGATCTCGACCCCTTCCGAAGTGCTACTGTTTTGGTAGGAACTGACTTCGAGTCCCATATCTGCAGCGGTCTGAACAATCAGCTCGCTCAATTCTCCGCGCTCAAACATATGATAATATCTGTTGAAGATCTCTGGAGACTCAGCCGTGCCATCCGCCCTTTGTCTGGAAAGAACCCAGGGCACGAATACATCTTGTCCGTGACTCGCAGCGCCTGTACGGGGTGTTACCCTCGGTATTTCGCGCTTTGAAAGCTCGTCTTGTTCCACCGCCCACACATATATGAGCAATCGGCCATGAGACGGGGAAATGGCCTGAAGGAGGCGCTGAGAATGCATGTACATAAGTGAAACGGCTAAAATTTAAACGCTGACCTCGATACATACCTGCACTGCGAGTTTTCTACGCGACGGAGTGGCAAGATGGTGAATTGTCGCGATCGAAATAGCATAGTCCTATTCCGAGACGTAAGACGTCCATGCAGTTTATCGACGCGTATTTGAGTTGGCTCACAAACACACCAGATCTCCATCCATAACCCAAGACATCTCCCCAGACTACTTCACGAAGGGCTCCCTCCCCACTAGTTCTTGCAATCTCCAGTAGATTCCGGCTGCGGTCGAGTCCGATTGTCCACACACTGCCAGACGGTCGATCTAGGGGAAGAGAGAGATACTTTCCGTTACCAGTCCCCGAATCCAATCCTACCCATCCGGTAGGAATAGAAGAGAGAAATTGTGCGATGATAGGCCATGGCTGATTTCCTCGAATGAGACAATAGCTGGGAAGATCGAGATGGCACTGACTTTGTATCGAGTGGAAGAAAAATGAGGGGCGATCTGGTCATAGATGGCGTGTACATAGACGTCTTCGTAATCCTGGGCATTCTGAGATACTTGGGCGGCGGTGACGATGTGAGGGGACATTATGTTCAAAGGTGATATGATTGGGAATACAATGTATGTGCTTCATACAAATCCCATTTCCTCGTCCACAATGTGTTTGAATCGGTCTCCTTCAAAAGTAGGAAAAGGGACTATGGAAAATGACTTGAAACCGTCTATAGTCGCCGCGAGTGTCCTGAGAAAGGGATGTAAGTAGGAAGAGTGCAATGGCGTTTTCTACTCACTGAGGCGTGCAAGATTTGAGATGTCCAAGAGTCTCGAGGGCTAAAGCCAGCTCTTGTTGGTGGTTATCAAGCAAGGTTGGATTTGGGACAACGATCAACGGTTTTCCAAGTCGGAGGACGTCGAGAATGGTACCAGAGCCTTGAAAAGTACTCAGCTAGCGCCCATAAATATTCTTGTTACATACCTGCATGGCTGATGACAAGGTCTGCACTTTTATAATCATCAGCCAACGAATCCTTGAACCTCCAAAGTTGGATGGAAACTCCGGCCTTTGAAAAGCTCGCTGAAGCTGACTGGGATGCCACAAGCTGGGCTGCTAGAGGTTGTTCCAATGCAGAATTACCGCACTGAACGACGAGCTCTGTGTATCCGTTACGATGAAGAGCGGTCAGCACAGAATCCGTCAAGACGAGTTCAACGAGTTCATCGAATCGCGTTGAGCCAACGGTAATGAAGGCATGCATCTTATGTAGAGTCATAAAAGTAATTCTCATCTTTCGCCATCATGGGCTATACCCTTTGCGTCCTCGGTATACACGTCCTAATCCGTTCCTCTAACATACTATGGCTGACTTCCGATCTATCCAGGATGCGGCACTATGGGCATCGCCATCCTCTCTGGCGTCGTTGACAGTCTTGACCTCCATTCACGATTATCCAAGGACCCTGTTCAGAAATGGGAGTCCCATACGCCTGGCACACAGACTCCTTGTGCTACTCCAGACGCGACAGTTCCTTCCCGCTTCATCGCTTGCGTGAGGATGCCAGACACGGCTGCAAAGTTAACATCTGTCTTTTCTGACCTTGGTCCTCTCGGAAAGACCATCGAGGTGAAAGCTTCTCAAAACCTTGCTTCCGTCCAGCAAGCCAATGTCATCCTACTGTGGTGGGCAATATCTTGAAGCCAAGGATGATTGCCTGATAACCTGTTTATGCTGCAGCTGTAAACCCCAACTGGCTCATTCTATCTTGTCCGAGCCAGGTCTGAAAGAAGCTTTAGGCGGGAAGCTCTTGATCAGTATTCTTGCCGGAGTCACCATTTCACAACTGTCTGGCTGGGTACTCCCCTCCACAAAGGTCATTCGTGCGATGCCTAACACGCCATGTAAAGTACGTCGCTCGTGTACCCCTTAGATATCTGTCTGACTATCTTTCGGTACTCCGCAGATTCGCGAAGGAATGACGGTGGTATCCACCATCCCTCCCTCAGATAGTTCTAACCTAGATACCTCCATCATCCTCAAAATATTCTCTTCCATCGGGCGCTGCAGGTTCCTTGAGGAGAAACATTTTGACGCTTGCACAGCGCTTTCTGGGTCTGGCCCCGCCTTCGCCTGCATTTTCCTTGAAGCCATGGCTGACGGAGGCGTGATGATGGGTCTTCCGCGTGCCGAAGCTCTCGAGCTCGCGGCCCAAAGTAAGTTTAAGTGCAAGCTAGCAGTACCCATTGCAAGAGTATTTTGAGAGCTGATGTTCTGCCAGCGCTGCAAGGTGCTGCACGGATGGTTCTACAAGCAGGAGCCCATCCAGCTCAAATCAAGGATAGCGTAACAAGTGAGTCCCTCGCCCGGGGCCGAAGAATTGCACACTTTATACTGTTCCACAGCTCCTGGAGGATGTACTATCGCAGGCTTGTTGGCCTTGGAGGATGGCAGGGTGAGATCGACGATCGCCAGAGGTATACAGGTCGCAACCGAGCGAGCAAGCGAGCTGGGGCAGCCCGCAAAAAAGTAGCTAGCAAAAGGGAACAATGTATTTGACGCATCTACTAAACTAGGGCAGATGTATCCTTACCATCTTCGCGTCTCCCATCGGTCTAGGAGGCTGATACAAGACAGGGCTTCAGCTCGTAAGCTGAAGACAAAGTTCAATCTAGCTCCCATAAAATGAGGACGGTCGTGTGTCAAATAAGAACGCCGCCCAGAGTGTCGAGGAGCAAAAGCAAGACGAAAGAGGATCGCAACACATGATCACATGATCATAACAAGAAAAGATTGTTGCATTTGACTGGAATTCAACAACGCACAAAATTGGTATACAATGTCGGGACCAAATGCGCGATGACTCGTCCCAAGAATGCCCTCTAGATAGGGTGGAAAGAATCAAGACATTTATTTGGATCCGTTCAATATGGCTCATATGAATGGGCGACACCTCGTGGAAAAAGGGAAGCGACGCCAAAGTGAAGACAGAGCAGATCACTCGAGAACTGGACGTAGAGAACAATGCGATTAAAATGGGATTATGGTGATACATGAGCCTGAAGGCATTTTTAGTATCGAAATATAGAACTTGGGAAGGCAAGCAACGTACCATGATATAGAAGGATTATCGGTCTGAAAATTCAGTGAGAAAGACAATATGCCTAGATGAATGTGTTTCTTACAGAACTCATGCGTCTCGTCGGAGCGTTTTACCGTTTGCTGGAGAAAGGTGACGGACGATTGGGGGAAAAGGGGAAGGGAAAACAAGGGCGAAACCCGTGTCAGTATCCTTTTTACATGTAAAAAGTTGCCAAATATGGCCAAATAACGCACCTTCCACGCTTCCTCGAAGTCCACCGGTAGTATCACATAACGATTCTTACGGACAGCTGCCCAGACATTCAGCGAGACGCAAGGAGTTATGAGATTCACATACCCTGAAGTCCTGCAGCCTGGACGATAGATCCGATTTCAGCTGACGACAATCGATCTGGGCGCGAGACGTCTGTTCATACGAGTAGAAGGATGAGCTATCGTCAAATTGCAGCCGAGGAATACATACAGTCCTCCAGGTCAACATCAGGGCCAAGATTCATCTTGCTCGTCACCGTCTGGAAAATAAGACGTTTCTCGCGCCGGGAGGGCAATGGGAACTCAATCTTGCGGTCGAGACGACCAGGACGAAGTAGTGCGGGATCGAGCGTGTCTGCTCGATTTGTAGCCATGATAACCTTGTGCAAAGCAGCATCAGTATCTTCGGTTTGAGAGTAGAGCAGACTATTTGCCTTGACATTACTGCCCTGGTCGAAACCATCCATCTGGTTGAGCAATTCGAGTAAGATACGCTGAACTTCGCGATCGGCTCCTGTCTGTGCGTCGAAACGCTTTGTTGCAATTGCGTCAATCTCGTCAATAAAGATGATTGCAGGTGCGTTCTCTCGTGCCAGGCGGAAAACGTCGCGAACCATGCGAGGGCCTTCTCCAAGATACTTCTGCACGAACTCGCTGCCGACTACACGGATAAAAGCAGCAGTGGTGTGATGGGCGACGGCTTTGACGAGCATAGTTTTGCCAGTACCTGTGAATGTACGATAAGCTGCCACGCCGATTGTTACAGGAAAAAGGTGGTACCTGGAGGCCCATAGAGCAGAACTCCGCGCGGAGGGTCAATACCTATCTTTTTGTACAGGTCAAAGTGGGTCAAAGGAAGTTCGACGGCCTCCCTGATCTCCTGCTTCTGCGAGTCCATACCACCAACATCTTGATAGCTAACATCAGGCTTCTCCTCTTGTCCAAGCAAGGCAATGGATGAATCTGCTTCGGGAGGAAGGATATCGACTAGAGCGTTGGAGTGACGGTGAAGAGCAACAGACGAAGATGGTTTCAGGAGTTCCCGGTCAAGAGTAGATAGAATGCGGACGACATAATTGGAGCCTGTGGTAGATCCTACAATACCCGTGTGCTGATCTATTGGTTCGAGGAACTGGCCAATGACAAGAGGAACAGATTGAATTCGCTTGACTTCTTCCTGAGCGCGAATGAGTTCACGCTTGAGATTAGCCTGCTCGTCTTTGATGTAGCTTTCTTGAATGTCCAAAAGCTCCAAGTGCCGCGAAAGCTTTTTGTACTTGGTGTAGAGGTCTTCCTCCTGCAGTTCTTGGTAAAGAGCAGTCTTTTCTGTTACAACAGACCCGAAGGTGGGTTCCTATGAAAAGAGTGAGAAAGCAATAAGATTTTGAGAGGTATAAAGGACGTACCTGCTTCTGAACAATAATACCTAGTTCATCCATAATGAGTGATAAGCGTGGTGGTTGGTGGAGAGCAAAGGGCTGACGCGGCTCCCTCGACGCGTTCATACTGTGAGAAAATGTTTCCAAAACAGGTACTTAGTGGTTTACAACCGTCACTGCTTAGCACTTGACTTGGTACTTAATTACTACAGTGCTAAGTATACTGGGAACTGCGACGAGATGGCTCACGTAGTGCAATCTTTGGATCAACCTTCGAATTATAAAGACTCTCAGACCCGCCTGGATCGACAAAGGCAGAATGACCTGCTATCAAAATCCACTACTCTCTATGCATGTTTTCATTCCTGTTTTTTGGGCTTCCATCTTACTCTAATAATTCCAAATAGATTGGTAACTTGAGTTTTTACACGACAGAGGAACAGATATATGAACTATTTACAAAGTGCGCCAGCCCAGAAGACGGAGGCGGCATAAAACGTATCATCATGGGGCTTGACCGTAACACTAAGTATGGGACTTTTGCCCCTTGCTTTTCATTGAAAGGCTTATTTTGTGCATAGGACGCCATGCGGATTTTGTTTTGTCGAATATTACACCCACACAGAAGCTCTCGCCAGTCTGAGATACGTCAGTGGTACTAAACTAGACGAGCGAATCATCCGTTGCGACTTGGATTTAGGCTACAAGGAGGGAAGACAGTTCGGAAGGGGGAAGAGCGGGGGACAGGTCAGAGATGAGCACCGACAGGACTATGACCCTGGACGTGGTGGGTGGGGTGCACAGGCGCAGAGGCTTGAGATCGAGAGAAGAAGAGAGGTCGAAGAACGATACGCCGATGCCCAAGAAGGCCCTGGAGCCGTTGCCGGTGGCGGAGGCGACTGGAAAGAGACGGAAACTTCTCCGAGCAACAAACTCAAGCGCGAAAGGTCTCCGGATGATGAAGGGGACCCGATAAGACTGGTGCGTCACAAGTAAGATTTCGTTGAAACTGTTGCTGATATTACCCTGGTAGAATCAACGGTTACGCACGGATGACGACTTTGAGGGGGAAAGAATGTGAAAGACCATGTACGATGAATGTCATTAGTATACTACGCGTGCTGTGAGGGTGTAAAAGTCGCCAAATTTATCTGGCCGTAAATGTGTCCCATGGACAGTTCGAACAAACCGATGGGCTTCCGAAGTAGACGAGAGACGGACGAGGAACCGGGAGACCATACTGAACTGTCCCTCACTCCTGTAAAGACACTGAGTAGATGACCATGACAATAGACGAAACGACGTACAAAGTTAGTTTAACGATGTCGTCAGGACCGCCTGCAACGTCGTATCCATCCAAAACAGTCTGGAGAGCTTCACGATGATATCTTCCAGGAAAACCCCAGATAACAACGCTATTGCCCGTCTCGTCTAGACCGCCTCGAGGACCGTTGCCCCGAGAAATGTCGCCTTTTGGCGGATACAGAAGAGGGAAAGCTCTCAAATGAAATCCAGATATAGAAGTGTTTTGAAGAGCTCTAAGATTGTCACGGAGATAGTCTGGGAGCGTGAGGGAGAGGACCGCATCTTGTGTAGGGACAAAACCAGAATATACCAAGGAGACTGTAGTTGAATAAATAAGCCGAGGGAAATATTCAGTTAAAGAGAGCGTACCATCAGAGACACCCTGAACGTTTGACCGATGTAGTAATCTTCTAATGTCTGCGGGAGTAGCGGTTGAAGGGAGATTTCTTAGACGGATGAACTTTGCATGGCGCAGTTGCTCTAGGATAATGGTTAATGAATGCTTCTTAATTAATTCAAGCTATTGATTTACCAGCACTATAAAGCTGGCTGGGTGCGGCCGCCCTTGCCGCCTGGACAGCGCGAGCCACTTGTGGTCCCGACATCGCAGTGGGAAGAGAGAAGATGTGACAGGTCACATTGTGACACCACTACCATCATGTCCTCCAACCCAAGAGAGCACCGACGACGCGACAGGAGCTGGGAGAGAGATGACCGCGAGAGAAACAATGATAGATATCCTCGCCGACGAAGGACAAGTCGCTCAAGGAGCCCTCGTAGAGGAGACCGGGACCGTCACGGTCAGTCTTTCTTCCACAGTTCTCATCCATTTTACCCACCTCCTCCTCCTTCTAGATCCCAGGGGTTATGGAAGAGAACGTGATGATCATCTACGACAAAAAGATCGAAGGGACGACGGACGCGATCGCGCCAAGGACAAAGACACCAGCAAGGCCCGAATCGACGACCGTCGCGGTACAATGGAAACGTCTTCTAAAGAATCCCCTCCTTCTGGACAGGAATCCCTACGAACAGGTCAGTCGAGCCTCTGGTATTTCCTCTCGTCACTCATTTGTTACTCCAGACCCGGCAGCTCAATCATCTCCATATGTACGGCGGCCCAACCTCGACCCCGATGCTCCTGACGACCCAGGTAATACTGGAGATGCATTGAATGCTGAAGACGGCGACTCTGCCATGATGGCCATGATGGGTATGAGTGGATTTGGTACCACCAAGGTGTGTTATCCCTCGGGCTTACCCTCTTTTCTTTGCGCCAAAACCACCCTTCTATGACAGGGTAAACATGTTGAGGGAAACCAGGAAGGTGGTGTCAACATTAAGAAGATGAGGACATGGCGACAGTACATGAATAGGCGGGGCGGCTTCAACAGGTGTGTCTCTCCTCTTCCTTTTTATTTAAACTAACACTCTCCACCCAGACCTCTGGATAAGATTAAGTAGGCACTATTGTGCTCAGCGGATGGGATCCCAGGCCGTTCTTTCTCGTAACGTTCCATGAACTCGCCTGATCCATAACCTGCCTCGTTTCACCGTTTTGTTCTGTTCCCCACTAGTTGTGCGTAAGTCAAAGTTTTGCAATATGAATTTTTATTCTCACCAGCTTTCCTGACGAGTAAGACAACAACCCGTGACGCCACACCCGCTGCTTTCCCTTGGGTCTTCTCCTGATTCGGAGAGCACTGAGAATTGTCTTTGGTGTAGAAGGTTGCCATTGGAGGAGACAGACAGTAAGTGTATGTTCTGTGGAAATCAGGTAACCTCACCTGCTTGTCTGCCCAAAAGGCCGCCTCCCCCTAGCGTCATCTATGATTGCTTCCATCCTACTTGGTGTAACTTCACATCCTTCCCTTGGTTTGTACATGGTGACACCACATATTCCGGTCAGGCCACAGTTCGTGTAAGTGACTCCGCCGACGCCGCACAGGTTCTACGGCGCTAAGAAATTTCCGAACATACACATAAATGACCTTGCATTCATACAGAAGAGGCGTTCGTCATAACAAGTCTATCGTAACAAAGTACAGAAAATCTTGAAGGCTAGAAGGAGGTACACACACAGGAGGAGGTACAGGATGGACGAGGAGATAAAAAAAGGTGGCATTGAGCAACAACGATGCAGCGCAACTAGAAACCGTGAGTTTTAATCGTCGAGCGGTCCAAGCCTTGCTCTACAAGGAATGTAGATATCTTGGCACGTTGGTCACCCTGCAAAGTATATATAAGGCAATGTTCCCTAGATGACATCTGAAGGACGGACGGACCTGAAGTTGGATGACTTTGCCCATTTTCTCATCTTCAACGAGGGTGCCATTGCAAGCGAACTCCTGTAGAGGAAGATATGTGAGTGTGTGGGCGACAAGAGAGTCATGTGGCGCAGTGGCGGGAAGGAGCGATACCTTCTTGAACGCCTTGAGCAGCTTCTTCGCATCATACACTGCAGCATAGATAGATGCTCAGTGACCAGAAAAGAGTCGTTTAGATGAAATGGTATATCGCACTTTTGGGCAAGCCCTGCAAGGTAGTCAACGTCTTCCTTCCATTCCTCTGTTGAATACGGATGTGAATATATTCCGCTTGAGAACCAACGTCTTGATTGTCTCCAAGAGGGTCTCCCTCGTCTGCAAAGGGGTCTAGTACCAAGAGGTGGAGTTTAGGTGCGGGAAAGCAGATAACGAGATTTGAGACGGACCGAAAGTGTTTAGGTTCTGCACGCTCATGCGATGTACAAGAAGATTACAGAAAGTAAAGACACAAGCGAAAAGAACTGATGGAAATTTGAGTTTAGTTTCTCGGGGAAGGTGAGGGAAGGGAAACAAGATAGGATCAGGAGTGTCGTGCTTATATAAACAGTTCTCTCAGTATGACTTCGACCTTGCCTGTAAAACGGAAAATACCAACTTTTCAGCATTATCCGGAGAAGAGAGGTCTGTTCATTTGGGTCATTTATTATTTTAGATCCCAGACACTCATCTGTAGCTATTCTCCAGCTAGAAAACTCAAAAAAGACTGGATAGAGACCGCGAAAATCAAAAGTAAATGGAGGGCAGAAAAGCGGAATCTTGCTACTGTTGGAGTCTACTCATCTGCAAGGGACACTTCGGCGGACGATGACGCAGACAGTTGGAATGGGATATCGCAGACCGGCTCCGAGTCAGTTTCGACTGTGGACAATCATTCTGCAAAGTCCCCTTCCCCTCAGCCACCAAAGAGACATGCAAGAGGGCAACCCTCAGCTCCATCTGTGCCGACGTCTTCGTCGTCCTCAGGTACTCCATCTCTTCGCGAACTCACCAGACAAGCCTATTCGCGATCATCTCTTCACACCTATAAAGCAGACCCACTTCGACTGAATTCACAGCATCATCATAGCCGAGGAGGTTACGCGTCCAGAGGGCATGGTCGGGGGCAGCCAAACATGAAGTTGAGGATGGGTGCTATGCTAGAAAAAATCAAACAGGATTATACTAATTGACCCCCTGCTACCGAGTAAACAGAACCGTTTATGAAGCAAGAATGACACCAGCAAGCGTGCGCCCAGATATCATCTATTCTCTTTATTTTCATCAACGTCCATGGCATCATCAGTCTCCGTTGTACTTCCTTCCTCTATGGATTCTGCCTTCACAAATCGGTCCTCCAAGAAGTTCCCTGATAGCCTCTGGACACCGGATTCATCAGTAATTGATATGACAGCCGTGAGCGCTGTGGGGTGTTCGCTCATGTGCCCAGGGCTCGGGTCGTCCAATTCGTCCACCAGACCGATGGCCTTGGGCTCCAACGCTTCGATAGTCTCGCCTGTCAAAGATCCTACTGTGCCTAATGCGAGAGGAGAAGGGGGAGGGCTGCGGGACTTTGATCTTCGGGCATCGTCATGGAGGAAGGGAATTGGAGAAAATAGAGGTGTTGTAGGTACGGATGGGGCGTGTCCCACCGTGATGAGCCCCATAGTAGCTGGTTTGGTTTCGTCTACGGAAAGAGGAGGAAAACTGTCCCAACTTGATGTTACAAGTAAGGATTTCTCCACCGCGCGAAGGTACTTGCCCACGGAATTGTAGTGCATCCGTGGTTGTAAGCATAGCTCGCAGACCCGCTGTATTGTAAAGGGTGGGTCGCTAAAGGACTAGTTAGAGAAGATTGTGAGATAGAAGAAGTAGAACCACACGTCTCGAACTCGTCCAGTTGAGCGAATATCGACTCTTTCATTTCCGACGCTTGCTGGGCGTTCATATAACTTACTGGAGGGTCGTTCATCATCAACTGGCTAGTCTGACGGGTAGGGAACGGGGGAAGCTTCAGGCCGCCCGATGGTAAAGTCTGAGGTGGGAAGGGCACCGGCGGCGAAGGTCGAGTGTCGTCTGCGAGGAAGTTGCCTACATTCTGTGAAAAGAATTTGAGCAAGTGGGGAGAGATGATTGAGATTGAATAAAAGACTTCGGTAATCTTGTACTTGATGATATTTTGAAGTTTATCCCACTCGATACTGAGAATAAGAGTGAGTGTGAAAAGATAAGCTGCGAAAGCGCGTAGGTACGAACTCGATGGTGTCCGAGGACGCGATTTGATCGAGAATGCGATTATAATCTGTTCACTCGATAAATAGGTGGTTCATAGAATGGCATTTCGAGATAACAATGAGCTCCTGAGATACCTGGATTCCATTGAAACCCGCTTGCACCCTCCATAAGAGATGATAGTGTAACGCGTCTGTCACAATAATACCGTTGTCACACTCCTTGGACTTAGAAAGTTATGATACTTTATGAGAACATCCCAAAGAACGATTCTGCTCTGGCCAGCCTCGTCAATTTCCTAACATGCCCCCTTATTTTTGCCCACTATCCTATCGTGCCTCTGCAATGTATACTTCGCCGCTCTCTAGCACCTTTCTTCTCTCCTCCATCTTTCACCTTTCGTCTTTCGGATTCCCCAGCTTATCCGCCCCCGACGCCCATCCAAGCTGTTTCCATTGCAGCCGGTGTCTCTTGGGAAGAGTGGATGCTAGCTTTGGTGGAAGAGATGTTGATATCTTCGTCTCACCTTCTTGTATTGTTGCGAAAGTTGAAGGCAAGGTCAAACCTCTTAATGTTTGGTCCCAGAAGGACAAAGGTACTCTCGTCTCCAGCGAGATTCCCTCCATCTCGAAAAGGGTCTTCCTTCTCCGCTGCTTCAATCGAGGTGTGGTTCCTCCATCAGTGGCAGTTCAGATATCTCGTTGCTTCCCAGGATGGAACTTTGGAATGAGTTTCCTCAAGTTCGTGATGAGTGAGACCATGAAGTGTATCTGATAGTACGCTTTTGTGTATTGTGGCACACCCATGTATTATTCCTTCGCTCGGCGGTGATGGCTTCTTTCGGAATAGTTTACGGGGGTGGTTGATTGCCGCGCCGAAATGCCAAGAAAGAATAAGTGAGGCTGGTATCCGCCATGTCCTACGCCCAACTTCCTGACCACCACTCAAATACACCTCATATGCCGCCCATGTTCACTCATTCTTCAACCACTTCAAGGGCAAAACCTAGAATGACTCCTACTAGGAGACGCAAATTACTTCTGTCCTATGCCCCAGATTGGTGCGTTTCGTCTTATTTTTCCTCACACGACCTCATTTTCGACATCGTCTTTCCTCAGGATTATAACTGTTATACTCGCGTACGATCTCTTCCATTCAACCTAACAAGCATCTGGTCTGATCGTACCCTCCAGTGCCATATTCTTCTCACTCGACCACGTCGAAGGCTTTCGAAGGGAGTTTTCTCTTGACGACACTTCGTTCGTGTTTTCCTCCTCTTTCATTCTTGCCTTCATAAATGCAACCTCTGTTCCACAGAATACGCCACACGTGTGTCTACACCTTGTTCATCTTTTCCTACTTGTGTTTATTTTTTCTCATAGGCATGCCGTACATGAAAGAGTTCCCGTGCGTTTTCGTTTCTTCTGCCATCTGTATACGGCCTCCTAACGTTCTCCTCTACACAGAATATTGCGTTGTATTTTATCTGTGGGGTGGCTCCGCTGGTCTTGCAGCCCCTCATCAACTTCTTTACAGTTCGCTCCTGGTGGGATTTGCACAATGGAACGCTAGGATGTGAGGAAGACCTCTTCTGTCCCCTATGTCTTTCTTAAAAGTAGTCGTTTTAGTGGTTCTAGGTCTCGCTCTGACGGGTTCTATCACTCAGTTCGTTAAAATAACTGTCGGTCGACCTCGTCCTGGTATGTTGTCTTCTTCCGAAGCAAACGCAGTCCATTGCCTACTTGTTTGTGTCTTTTCAGATCTCGTGGACCGCTGCCAGCCTCTTCAAGGCGCTCAGGATCCTCCATATGGACTATCAACATGGCACGTATGCACACAGGAAGACAACACCATGATACGCGATGGTTTCCGCAGTTTCCCTTCAGGGCATTCAAGCTGTACGTCCTTTGCACCCCACAAATTTTGAATCACCGACTCCCCTCATGCACCTCATGCAGTGTCATTCGCCGGACTCGGTTTCTTGGCATTTTACTTGGCCGGAAAGCTCCACCTCTTTGATGAGCGTGGTCACGCTGTACGGTTTCTTGTTCTTGTATCACAAATTTCAGCTGACGTTTGAGTGCAGGGAAAGGCATGGTTATCCTTGACACCCTTCGCTGGCGCTGCTTTGGTTGCCATTTCCCGGACGATGGACTACCGTCGTACGTTCCCCTACGAATATCGCTGTTTGCCAATATTAAGCTAGCTACATAGATCATTGGCACGATGTCTTGGTGGGGTCTCTATTGGGGATTGCCATGTCGTATTTCTCCTATCGCCAGTATTACCCTAGTTTGTCGTCAGAGCTCTCTCACCGGCCCTATTCACCTCGCATCAAGTCCGAATATGAAGATTCTTTACCCCTCCATAATCGAAGCAGCAGCTCTGTGCAACCACCCGATGCGCAGTTTGTGAACGCTCCCGTCAATCTTCATCCATCCCAACCACCGCCTCCCCGAAGACGCTACACGGACGAACCCCTGGGACTTGCGTTAGATGGGACTGTGCAGCGACCTGACCCAGGCCCGTTTCGCCAGGTGTGGAGAGACGGGGACACGGATAGTTCCTTGGAGGATGCAGAAGTTCCTAGCAGTCGTGGGTTCGGGGAGCATTTAGACGCAACACAACAGCATAGGTCTGCTGATGTCGCCGACGGAGGCGCCTTACGATAATCGGCTATGATACTCTGTTTATTCTTTCTACACGTCTTTACAAGCGTTGCTACGTGTATTCGTATGGCTGCATTAATTCTGTATTTGTGCCATGGACAAGGACAATAACAACATCTCTACTCGATAGTACTTACGTGGCCGGTTGCCAAAGGACTGAGGCAGACCGATCAAGCATAGGCCTCATTCATATTCATAGGTGAGGCCACCTGGAGAAGGAGGCCGCCAGTCCTGAAAAATGACATCTGAGTGGTCCAGATGCTCATAGATTTTGTTGCTGCTGCCGGGATTGTCGGAATGGTCCTTGTCTTCATCCTTGTCATCTCCAAACGATGTGAGTCCCAGACGGTCAAAGCCCTGGTCATGGTCAGCTTCGCCATCGTCACGCATAAAACACGCCAACGCGTCAAGATTGATCTTCTTGCTTGTCTTTTCATCCTTCTTACCTCCCTTCTTCACCTTCCTGGCAGAGGATTCGTGTGAGAGTTCTTCCGTCTCGAAACATCCAAGAGCGACCAATGTCTGTATCTCACTCTGACTCCGGCATATTCTGTCCCACTCCCCCTCGTCAAATAACTCATCATCGGCAATCTTGTCTTCCGACACACCCCCGCGCGCCATACTGAGCAACTGCAGTCGTGTCGGAGGCTTCCGCAGGTTTCCAAAAGAGGGAGTAGTCAAGATGTAGGACGATAGCTGAAGATAACTGATGTCTCGCGGATCAAAAGGCTGGAGATCTTCAGTGCCTCCAGGTGGGACGGGGGGCGGAGCGGAGGAAAAGGACCCTGAAAGGGGGGCACCAAGAGGATCTACCAAGAAATGTGCGGCGCTCGCTAGGTCATGATCATGGCGCGTCTTGCGTCTCTTCAGAGGCCGGACATCCTGGCGCGGCTCGGTCAACTGTTGAGAAGTATTCTCAGAGTCGCTGTCACTGTGTTCCTCCCCTAGCGAGTCATCGAGCTCGAGAGCGAGGGTGGGACGGCCGCCTTTGGTGATGTTCTTTATCCATAGGTCATCCTGCCATTGTATTACGTCCTTCAAACCTCGGGCGACCACGAGTCGTTTCGCGACCTTTGCTCTCCCGTTCTTCTGCTTCTCATAGGTCCCC
Source organism: Gloeostereum incarnatum (assembly GCA_004338095.1). Classification (NCBI taxonomy): domain Eukaryota; kingdom Fungi; phylum Basidiomycota; class Agaricomycetes; order Agaricales; family Cyphellaceae; genus Gloeostereum; species Gloeostereum incarnatum. The sequence continues at coordinate 2,445,526 of RZIO01000003.1, forward strand.
AACCAAGGGAGTTCCTTGATTAGCGATCCTATATCATCCTGAATAGCTTCGTAACGTTTCATAATGACATCACGACCAATGCAGCATCGTGCCCCAAGGAAGGCGGCAAGTTCCTTGAGTTTGGGGAGGGCAGCTCTTGCTTCTGCTTCGAAGCAGAGTATGACGACAGCACATGCGGTGGATGCTGTAGAATGTGAGGATATGGAAGGAAACAAGCGGACAAGAAGGGTGATGAGAGAACGAGCGAGTGCAAAGACAGCATGAAGGGAGAGGGGTTTGAGAGGTGTTAGAAATACGGGGGTGTTGGAAGACTGAATTTGGGAAGACAGATGGGATTCGAGGGTGGAAAGATGGGACGCAGGATCATTAGAAGGCAGGGTGAGGTGCAAGGCGGAAACGAGAGCAGTACGTGCTCGTAGCAGGCTGTTATGTGTAGACTGGATGATATATGCGATATCATGAAGGCAGTCAGGTCGCTTTGCCTCTCTGAGCGCGACAGACAGAGAGGCGGCTGCGATGAGCTTAGCTTTCCTCCCCCATTTGAAGAGCCGGGTGGCGATAGCCTGGTCAAATAAAGTTATCGCTCGAGGAGATAGGGCGGAAAACGAAAGACTAGAAGCTAGAGAACGAATGAAGTCGTGAATGGCATACTGTAAGTGAATCGAATTAAACGTATTGAACACATTGGATCAGAAAAATACTGACAAAATTCCTTCTCTCCCTTGCTTCTTTACTCTGCCCTGCGAGATCCCAGTTTGAACCTCGACGAAAGCTCTTGAGAGTAGTGGTTGGATTTTGATTATTGAAAAGAGCGACACCGTATGCGAAGGATGCGTTGGATGTGAGTATCGTCTGGGAGGCGTCCGTCAAAGTACCACAGACGGTGCATAAGGAAGACCCAACGTCCTCATCCCATACTGTTTCCGCGCCGCATTCGACACAGGTGATGGTCATCTGGTTCGTGTTATTATAGGCTTATTCTAGGCTTCGAGTTCTTGCTCTGGCTAGGCTGCCTTACGTAGGACTGCCTACTATATAAACCTCATCGCACGAATTCTCTTTTCCTCTAAAATGTCTCCAACTTCTTCTCAATTCGAATCAAAGGCCTCTGCTGCTGTCAGGCGTCGCCTCTCATCCAGCGTACATCCAAAACAGAAACCAAATGTTACCGCATCTTTCGCAAGCCTGACCGTAAGTGTCTCCCTCTTCCTCCTCACCCTGATCTCACATTAAGCATCTTCTACTAGCCTATGTGGGCTGGCATCGCAGGTGTTCCCATTAATAACAATACTCAATTCGAGATCGCTATCTCTATCCACGATTCTGTCTACAACACAGACTTCTCGTCAACCAGTATCCCCTTCACTCCAGGTCAACTCGAGAAGACTGGCAAGGATATTGAGATTCACATCCTCGATACTTTGCGCAAGTTTGCTTCTGAACATCTATGCAAGTTCCTTGGTGCCGGTGTCACCCTCTCCCTCCTCCGCGAGGTTCGTCTTTGCCTCGTGTTAGATCCAATCCTCAGCTGACTTTGCCCTTCCCTTCAGTCCCCCAATCTATGTACTCGCCTCTGGTTGGATCTTGATATCGTCCCTATCGTGTTCAATATCAAACCCTTTCACACAGAGTCAACGACACGCCCGAATATCAAACACCGCATCTCCTCCACCACGGGCTCCTACGTCCCTTCGGGCGCGGAAACTCCGACAATGTATATCGACTCTAATCATCTTTCGGCCGCAAACGTTCAGCTCCCGGATGGCGTTTCGGGTCGCCTCCCTATCCCACGCACTCTTGACGAGCAGGCCGATTCCGCAGCTCGCAAGTGCATCATGTTCTTTGGTCCCGGGAACAACCCTCGTCTTAGCATCGGACCCCGCAACCAGGTTGCCGTAGATGCAGGAGGTAAGATCCACTTGCTTGATGATTTGGATGAATACAGGAAGACTGTGGGAGCCGGGTATGTCTTTTTCCTTTCCATCCGACGGTAGACATGTTGATGAACGTGTAGAACGTGGAATTCTGTCGTCAAACTCGCGGACGAGCTCAGGGAAAGGAATGTCAAAATTGGGTTCTTCTCTTCGACGCCTCAAGGCGGTACGTAACATTGATCATTCTCTATCTCGTCAATTCATACTCTCCCCATGTGTAGGTGGTGTCGCTTTGGTGGGCGCACTCACATGATGATCAGGTTGAATTCTTTTCTCAGTTTTGATAGATGCGGCATGCTCTCATTCGGTTCTTGACGGCCCTGGACGTCGACGTTGCTTGGTATGTGTTGGTGTGGCCTGTTCTGATCAGAACGGCCGCTCCTTGCAACCCATTCTTCTATCCGTTCTAACTGCTCCTAGGTACGTACCCAATCCGTCCCCGAGCGTTTTTAGGACGACAAAGAACAACCACAATATCCTTCAAGGCGTCGCGGCGCCTGATTTGCGCCTCACACAGGAAGCTAAGGACAACTTTGACGGTATTATATCTGTTTTCCGTTCTATTGCGATGAGCTGAGTGTTTGCACAAGCTTGGATCCTCAAGAATGGCTTGCGATGGACCGCAGAAGGAGGACCGCTTGCCTCTGGAGGCGTGGATATTGCTTTCATAGGCAAGTTCTTGTATTTTCCCCTCGGAATTTATTTAATTCATTTCCACGCGTGCCTGTAGACGATCCGCAGATGCCTGGGCTTATCCCCCTCATCCGCAAAGTCCGCCCCGAATTACCGATTGTCTATCGTTCGCATATTGAAATACGGAGTGACTTGGTGCACATTCCTGGATCTCCTCAGGAAGAGGTCTGGAAATATCTCTGGAAAAATATTCAGCTCGCCGATCTCTTTATCAGTGCGTCGTTCTCGATATAGTGCAAAAGGGTGGCCACTGAATGAACTACTTGCCAGGCCATCCAGTGAACAAGTTCGTTCCCGATGATGTTCCGATCGAAAAGGTCGGCCTTTTGGGTGCTGCCACCGATTGGTACGTAGCCCACAAGTTCATACACATATACACACCTGTTGCTTGGTCTAACACGTACTACCAGGCTGGACGGCCTCAACAAGGAACTCGACCCATGGGATTCCACTTATTACATGGGAGAATTCCGTGCCCTGTGCGCAAAAGAAAAAATGAACGAGCTGAGCTGGCCTGTCCGAGATTACATCATTCAAGTGGCGCGATTCGATGTATGGACCACCTCGTTCTTTCTCTCAATTCTATCGGGAGACTGATTTTTCTCTACTCGGACGTAGCCTGCGAAAGGTATCCCCGATGTCATCGACTCTTATGCTAGGTTCCGCCGTACACTCCAGTCGTCTTCGCCTAACCTCGAAGAGGACGAGTTGCCTCAGTTATTGATCTGTGGTCACGGCGCTGTGGATGACCCTGATGCGAGCATAATATATGACCAAGTTCTCCAGCTCATTGCCTCCGCCGATTACAAGGAGTTCCAAAAGGACATCGTCGTGATGAGGCTGCCGCCGAGTGACCAATGTACGTTTCAATAGACACCCATATTACTTCTAAGCTCACCTTTTTCCAAGTGCTCAATGCTCTCATGTCAAATGCACGAATTGCTCTTCAACTCTCTACTCGTGAGGGCTTCGAGGTCAAGGTTTCTGAGGCCTTGCACGCTGGTATCCCAATCATCGCCAGCAAGACGGGTGGAATTCCCCTCCAGGTCGAGCATGGCAAGTCAGGATACTTGACAACCCCCCGAGATAACGAGGCGGTTGCGAAGCACTTGTTTGAACTATATACCGACGAGGCGCTTCACAAGAAAATCAGTGAGTATGCGAAAAGCCACGTTTCTGATGAGGTGGGGACTGTGGGCAACGCACTTAGCTGGTTGGGTCTGGCGGTCATGTACACCAGGGGTGTGAAGATCCAGCCTAATGGTGCTTGGCTCAACGACATTTTCAGGGCAGAGACCGGTGAGCCGTATCAGCCGGGAGAGCCCAAGTTGCCTCGCGGTGGATTGAATCTGCATTGAAGAGTATAGAAAGTGCCTTTGTTCATGTAGATGAGATATGTAGATCTATCGTGGATGTCAAGTAGATTGATCAGGATTCGTAGAAAACCTTTTGTTTGCAGGTGACAGAGTGACGCGTAAATGGCGCGCGACACGCGCGTCACGGCGAAGAGATCTGAGGTTATATAAGCAGAAATGATCCTCACAGCCTGTCTTTGACCTTTATTATGATGTACATGGAAGTGGACCACTCAGGCCACCATTCTTCTCCCCTCTTCACTATGCCCAAGTTATCTTCCAAGCGCGCGCGCTCTCCAGAAGACTCTGGTCCTTCAGAACGCCCCTCGGTACGCGTCCAGTTATGGATATGAAAATGTACGCGCTGAACGTCTGTGCCATTAGAAACGACTTTCGCTAGCTCTTGGAGAGGCACTGCAATCGACATTCTCGTCCGAGCCTGTGTGCGGACGCGGAACCTCTAGCTCAGCGGACAGCAGCAGACACACCTCGGAAGATTGGGTCCGACAGGCGAATGGCCTGAGTATTGACAGTCCTCTGAGCGGGGTGGGGAACGGAGTGCCATTTCTAAACTCTCCGGCAGAAACTGAGGAGGATGATATGGTAAGTGTTGCATGTGCTAGTTTATCCGCCCTGCCAGGTTGATTCATCGAGCTTGAAAGCAAATGGATTCTGATGATCACTCTGCACATCCTGCCACTAACCGTCCCAACCTGCCTGCTCTTCGGACATCGTTCTCGCCATTTAGCAGTGCCACTCACCCACAGCGGCAACTAACACCGTTCCACAGCGCTCCAGCCACCCTGTCTCCTCCACTCGGCCGTTCTCACCCACTTCCATCCATAAACGTTCACCCACCGACTCCAGACGTATCTCTCTCGGGAATGGCCTTTGGAACTCCCTCAACCCCTTTCTCACAACAGATGGACTTTTCCCCTGCCATCTCACCTTCGATCGCGCTTTCTCCCGGGTCTGTGCGACGAAAGAGGTTCACGATGGGACCACGTGTGGATTGTGAAAAGTGTCGTCTGGGAGTGAAAGGACATTGGATGCATTTTGATTAAAGTCCCATATACATACTTGATTCTTTTTTAAAAATTCTACTAATGTGGCGTTGCGGCGTAATTGTGATGAGGATCGATACACGATCAAAAAAAATCTTGTTATGATCATTTAGTTTGAAGCTGCTTTCATGAGTACGACGCTCCCTCTTTTCTGGCATCTCTCCTCGGCGTCCAAAAAGGAGCGAATAGGAGCGTCGGTCAAGCTTATTTTAGCTCTACAACAATTTCAGTCCCAATTCATTCCCAAAGAGAAGGAGGCAGATTCCGATGAGGAGGGTTCAGAATTAGACCAGGACGAGGATCAGGGAAGGAAGCAGATAGACAGTCTTGACGCTCTTAATGCTCAGGACGTTGCATACTCTATTCGTAGACTGGTCAGAGGTCTTGCAAGTCCTAGAGAGAGTAGCCGACTTGGATTTGCAGTCGCATTGACCGAGGTTAGTGCTAGGCTTTGTATTCCTTTCTAATTTCACGCATTCATACATCATCTATAAGCTTCTCTCCCACCTGGACACCGTAACATGCTCTCAGATCACGGCTCTCATCGCGGACTCGACGAAACCTCAAGGGTCCATAAACGGTCAAGAGGAACGAGACATTCTGTTCGCTCGTCTATTCGGGCTCACTGCTATCGTTCAGTCAGGGTTACTTGTCAGGGATAAGCCATTACCCGCGTCCGGATCCTCGGAGACTCTGTCTTCGTCTCTAGAGAGCTACCAAGAAGTCGTAGCGCATCTTCTAGACCTAGGGGAGAAAAAGTCGTGGCTCCGTGAGAGCGCTTGGTGGACGCTGAACCTTGCAGCAGGCGCCCTCGAAGGATCGAATAACTCATGGAAAGATGAAGCCCTAGATGTTACCATCCGTCACATCACTGCTAAGGGCTGGTCACCAGAAAAAGTTGCCCTAGTGCTCAAGCTACGCAATCTGCGTCCCAATTATGACTGGCCCAGCGTACTACAACCGGTTTTCAAGGGAGATGATATGTTTAGCTCCGCAAATTTGCACACTCTGGCCAAAGTGTTGAAGGCGAGTTCTGTTCTGCATTCCGATCGCTCTACATATGGCCGTCACTGACCTCTCTTGCGCCCCAGGAATCTACCATTGAGGGTGACGATGTGGCTTCAGGCTCTCAATCTGTCCCAGGAGGCTGGAAACCCCAGCTACATTTCGTCTGGGATGTCATCATTGATCATCTGCTCCCTCCTTCGAACTTGGTATCACGAAGCCAACGCAAAGCATCGTTCACCGACTTTTTCCGCATTGTAGTTGATGGCAAGTCCACAGCGAATGTGTCTTGTGTTTGTCGTGCTGACCGTTCGACTTAGAATCGCTGTTCTCGTCGACAGCCTCACAAGAACGTAAATATTGGGGATTCCGGATCTTTCAAAAGGCACTGTCCCGCGTGACGGAAGATAACATGCCAATGCTCTTCACTAAAAACTTTATGCGGTCATGGATTAACCACCTCTCGAAGCATGACCGATATCTACACAAAGTAGCCACACAGACTGTGAATAGCTTTCGACGTTCTTTTGGTGCGAGTATGCTTATGATTACTGACCATCACGACAGGCATCCGAAATCCAGGATTTAGTACAGAAAACGCCTAGGCTCGGGTTTGCGCTGATCCTGCAACTCACCGGCGTCCATGGAAGTCAACAATTCGACAGACTTACAAAGACTAAGACTGTCGAGACTATCCTAATATCCATGGACTCTGAAGGGATTCGGAGTTACATAGACTTCTTGCTGAAGCAGGTCAACGAGATTGATGGGATTGACAGGTTCGTCGCCGAAAGCTCGAAGACACATCATCACCTACATCCAGACTTTCGTAGCACTGATATCAACGCCATCAACTCTCGCCGCTTGTGGATTGTTGAGCAGTTCGTCATGCTGGTTCGGAACGGTGCCATCCCGAAGAACGATGACTGGATGCAAACCGTCTTCGACTGGCTCACACTCAACGGCCTTTTTATCATCAAGAAGAAGCCGGAAAACCCTGTGTCTTGTGGGGTATAATGTCCTGCATCCCTCTCTTACTCGCCTCACTGAACACCGGTACATATAGCTGCAATTTGTGCCCAATCCTCCATTCTCAGATGAAATACGTCAGACTTGTCGAACTCGTTTGTTAAGCTGCCTAGCGGACATCACAAATAATACTGCTGCGGTGAACTCAGGTCTGCGATACTTCTGCATGCATGCTCCTATCGACTAAATGTTTGACAGACGGCATCAAGACGACCAAGGCCGCTGGAGTCGCATCAGATGGTGAATTCTGGGCCTTCAAAGTTCTCAAAAGCATCCAAAAAATGCAAAAAGATTTTAAAAACTTGTCTTGGATCCTTGACGAGGACCGAGTTGATCCCGAGCTATGTTCTAAGGCCGAATCCGTGGTCACAAAGCTAGGACAGGTACTGTTGGCCTATACGATGTTTTCAGCTGTGCACTCACTTCTCTGACAGATATCGGAAGAACCAGCGAAGGGTGCCCAACTTCTTATCCTCTCGACTCTTCTCCATTTGTACTGCGCAAGTGAGGTGGAAGAAAGTGATGTGTCAGCTCTCGAGGTAAGATTTACCCAATTGTTTCTGGGTCTAATTCTATAAGCATGTTCTTCAGGCCAGCGTGGAAGGTGCTGCTGACATGTTCCTCAAAAAGGAGAATAAAAAGAGAAAGTCTGCCAACACATCTGCGAGTTTTCCTGCTGGTAATCCACCCATCGATGTATTAGTGGACACGATCATTGGCTTCATGGAAAAATCTACGTCGCATATGCGTACCCTGGCAAATCTTTCCTTTGGTCTATTGTCTGGCTCTGCGCAGGAGTCCACTGTCGATTTAATTCTTGCTGTGAGTCTCCTTGTTCGTCTGCACGAGGAGCATGTGTACTGATGAATATTCGTAATCTACAGCAACTCCAGCGGCGCGATCCATCTGAACTGATGGAGGATGCCGAGGAGGTGTCTGAGGACACTGGAAATGACAGCGAAAGTGAGAGTGATATTTGCGTTGATAGCGACGAGCAGAACTGGGAGGTCGACGAAGAACTCCGCAATAAAATTGCGGAGGCGTTGCGTATCAATGGAGTCGACGCCGCTTCTGACGGAGACGATGACAGCGAAGACGAAGACCTGATGGATGATGAGCAGATGATGGCTATTGACGAGCAGCTTGCTGAGGTTTTCAAATCGAGGATGAACGAGAAGCAATCCAACAAAGGTGAGGGTTAGAATGCAAAGTAAGAACTCCCGTTAACAAGCATTCGCAGGTGTCAATGTTCAGCGAGAGGCAACTCATTTCAAGAACCGTGTTCTTGATCTCGTCGAGACTTTTGCTAGGCGGCTGCCTTCCAGCCCCCTCGTCCTGCGCCTGATTATACCACTGGTCGATCTGATCGTCACTAGTGGCCCCGATGAAAAGCAGTTATCTGACAAAGCTCAGGGTATTCTCAAGTCTCGAATTGCTAAGTCAAAGGAAAATATCTCCAAGCTCGACATCGGGGCAGCCACATCGTTGCTGAACGAGCTACACGACCGCGCCCGGAGGGTTCATTCCCCGTCAGCCCTGGATACACTGAATCACACGAGCGTGTATCTCTCACGGTCCATGTTGCAGTCCAAGGACGGTGAAAAGAGTGTAATCGCCGCTTATGAAGGCTCCCTTACCGACTTTGTCACAAGGAAAAATTCCTGTCTCAACCATGCTTTCTTCCAGAATTTCATCAACCGGTATCCTGGTACGGCGTGGTCTTTTCGGGATCATCTATTGGACTTGTCCGACAAAGCTATAAACGCCTATAGGCAAGGTCAAGTTTATGACCTTGTCCGCCTTCTTGTTAGTCATCTGACGACAGTGGTATGTGAAATGCATCGGGCTGCCGAAACCTTCTTCTAATCAGTTTATAGGGCAACCGGTCAGCTGAAATACATGGTTTCATGTTGTTGCTGCAAGATAGGATCCTTTCGGTGCTGACGGATGCCTGCAGCCAGTCAGCACCGACGCCTCGACTGAAGGATCTGTTGAAGCTTGCTTCGCAGGCCATCCGACAAACGTCAAGGGTTATTCCTTCTGATGCCTCTGTTTGGGATCCAAACCGATGGGATACGCTCGCGGACAAGTTAACGCACAACAAAAGTATGGCGTCTTTACAGTCCTCGTGCAAACAGGTTGCAACCTTAGCCAGAGATTTGGCTGGCGCAAATGCTACCGATGCAACTAAAGTACCGAAACGGAAGGTCGGAGATGACGATTCACCGAAAAGAACAAAGCGGAAAAAGTTTAGTGAAGATAGCAAATAGTCTTGTACACACATCGGGTCTATAGGGTACCTAGGGTGTTGGCTATGGCATCCAAACCTACCGCCATGACGGCGTTGGACTTCTGATTCAGTATCTTCATTACCTTGCGAACACTGCGTGGGATTCAATTTGCTGACCAGTGGTAGGGAAGAATGGGATGCTTACAGGTTGATTTTAGTGCGTCTCTCAACCTCTTCTTGCATATGAGACGAACGTTTGTGACGCCACAAAAAGAATACTCTCTGGCAGACCAGCTAATCTGGCACATTCTATGCCAAAGGATTCTGTCCACAGCGTCAGTGCTTAAAGGAGACCAAACAATCGATCACGATTACCTGAAGCTATTCCCGCGGACATCTGATACAAGAATATTATGCCTCTCGATCCATCGAGTCGACTTTGTTCCTCATATCTCATGTGCAGATTTTCGACATCGCGCGGAAATTTCTCTTCCAGGTCGGTTGCGACCAAAGGATAATGGGTGATGAATAAGGTACGGCATCGAGCCGATACAATTAAGTGGTGCATGACCGCGTCCGCGATTGCCATCTATATTCGATGTCAGTCAGGGAGTACAGAATCTATGAGAGTCGGGTGACGTACGCCATCGAAAGTCGAAGTGCCTCTACCAAGTTCATCAAGAATGACCAGACTATTTGGCGTCACGGAGTGCAGGATTTCACTAGAGTATGTACCTTGAGCAGGTGACCTGAAAGCCCAGTGAGCGAAAAGCACTACCTTGTCTCCGACATTTCGACCATGAAAGTCGAGCGTCCGCGGGCCAGATCATCCGAAGCTGGTCGAAAAGTGAAGCGGAGAAGAAGGCGAAGGCGTCGATCTTACCTCCCATTCGCGTCAGGATCGAGTCCACCATCTGCAGTTTGACCGAAGACGCGGGAACAAAGCTACCTATCTGGGCCATCACCGTGATGAGGGCTACCATCCTGACTGCAGAACTCTTCCTACGAAAGATAATGAGGACGGCCAGCAGCGACGGAAATATGCGTTCAACGTACCCTCCCATGTTGGGCCCCGTTATTATCTTGTTACGAGGGGTTCCCCCGCCCATTTTAATAGTGTTGGGTACGAAAGGGTCAGTTCTGAGAGTCTCGACCATGGGGTGTCGACCGTTAACAATCTCAAAAGTGTCATCATCAGTGAAACACTGGTCGCACGTAGTCGTTCGACATCCCAACAACGGCGAGGCTGAGAAGACAGTCTGCGATGGCCAGCTTGGAAACAGCTTCACGTAGGACACCATAATGCTTCTGAGAAATCTCCTCAAGGAAAGAGCGAAAAGCTAAATCTGCTTCTGCCTGTAGAAAATCAGTGCCAGTGAATAGACGAGAAAGCAGCACAATAACTTGGAGAATCTCCTGACGCTGTGAACGTTCATCCAATTTCACCTTCACCACAGGAGGTCGATACCGAGCGAGAGTTTTCGTTCTGCCATGACATCATTGAAGGAAATAAAATAACCGAAACGGGAGTTTACCTTGAGACGAGGTGCCAAGTGTCAGGGATAGGCCGATTGTCGCTTCTCTTCAACTCAACAAGATACTAGGGAGATGTTTACTATGAGATCGATGAAGGAAAAATGCCGGGAGATGATCACCTCTTCCCCTGCAACAGTCGACCACTGAAGCGAGGGCATCCTCAAGTCCTTCCGAACTATTTGAATGAGACATATACATGTGAAAGACTGGCTAGAATGCTTACTTTTCTTGAGTTCTTCATTGAGTTCAATTTCAACTGTTTGAAGGACCTTCAAGATGTACATAGCTGTCATCAGTCTGATGGGCGCGCAAAGGAGGTAAATCCCATACAATGTCTGCGTCGTCCAAGCCGGGATACTTGTCTGGGTCATTCCACAATCTAATTTTGTCTCCGTCCGCTGCACGCTGAAGCGAAACTGCGCTTAGAATCTGGGTCATAGGTTTTTTGATCGCAGGAAGACAAAAAACAATCTCGTTGAGGATCCGAGACTTGAGCCCAACATCAGAAGGAGTAGAGAACTCGTTGAACGCTTCAGCGATTTTCTTGAATGCCGACAGAAGAACTGCCAATTCCTCGGGAGTACACTAACAAGGGGGAAGCATTCGCGATTACCAGTAAGGAAAGATATTTATACCTGCCCATACTGAATTCGGCACAACCCTTTGGAGAGATCAGGTAACTTCTTCAAGAGTTGACGAAGCGTCACCAGTTTATCAGAGGTGCTTTTTATGACCTCCTCTACGGCATTGACACGTTCATCCAGAGCACTGCGGTATTATCACATTAGCTACACATACCATATAAAAAAGACTCAACACACCGCCTGTCAGTCAACGGTCTTCCGACCCAATGCTTCAGCAGCCTGGCGCCGAACCTCGTTGCCGTTTTATCCAAGATCCACATAAGAGAGCCATGGGACGTGTAGTCTGTTTCGTTTCGATATATCTCTAGATTAGAAAGCGTGTTGGCAGCCAATAGCATGTGCGTCTTAGTGGCAAATTTAGTGAAGAATCGAGTCTCCAGCAACGCGTCGGCGATGCTATATGCCGAAAGATGCTTCATCGCATGGGCTAATGCAATCACGACGCGTTTTGGAAAGTCGGACATCGATGCTATGAGCTGTCCTGGAGGGAGAATTATTCAGTCCCATATAGTAAAGAACCTCCTGCGGCGGCGGCGGCGACGTGTAAGACCGACCTGACTTCACGTTTTCCGACGCGGCGGCTAGCTTCCTCTTGTCCGCATAGAAGCTAGAGACAAAGGAGAAGGCATCCGAATAAGTCATGGCGTTCGAGAAGCGCTCAATGCGACTCCTACTCGATGGGTCATGGGAGGAATGTTGATCTCTATGAATATACTCACCGAGATTGAGCCAAGATCATTTCCGTAGCTTTGGTGAGACCGTTCTCTTCCAACAGAAGTTCAGCAGGCCGAGTGTGTGCCAATCTGGTCTAGACGATGACTTAGAAGGTGTTTTGTTCCGGAAACAACCATGCTACAATACCTCGAGCTCCAAGCGGATAGACGTGTCTGTGAGTTATTTTACATGAAGAGCAAGATAAGTTCACAAATGGATCATGACTACCTTGAAAATCGTCCATACAACGTCCCCCGTACTCGGGCAGATACTCACCCAGCCAATATTAACGTCCCCTTTGTTCGTCGAGGACTTGGGTTGCTCTATTACACAAACGAACGGGGGAGGAGAATACTTCTCTGTGTCATCCACAGAATCTAGGTCGTCAACATATCTATGAAATCTCAGGGATGATGAGAAGTGTGATCACCAGAAGGCACCTACGTTGCAGCAGTATAAAGACACGTCATTTTCCGGTCAAACGGGGCATTTCGATTTTCACTAATTTTCTTGAGAGCTGCGGTCTCTACCTGAGTTACTACACCAACGCGATGACCTTGTGAGAGCAATCTGGTAGATGTCTTGAACGAAACGCTACATAGCATAACGATACACGCACTTCTTCAAATGGACGTTTCGACGATGGCTTGGAATGGAAGCCACGAGGAAGTTTCGATCTAAATAGCAGACCATCCCAAGATCTCTTGCTGCCACCTAAGCAGAAGGTCCAGTACGATTTCATGTTTGGAGAAGGTGAAGAACCATACTTTAGCATCGTCTCCGAAGAACTTGTACTTGTATCCGACCTCGACCATAAGCACTGTGTCATGATACTCTTGTTTCAGCTGCAGGACCTGAGAAGTGGGAAAACGTCGTGGTAGAGTAAGTGTTCGCTGAATGGAGGGGTTGAAGGGGTCGGACCTGCTTCTCCAATGGGGTATATGACTGGCCACTGGGACCCACTTCGTCTACCTTCTTCTTGACCGACGAGGCTGTGGCTGCAGGTGCTTTGGATTTACCCTTGTTCGGCTTCCTTCCTTTACTGGCGAACATTGACGTTAACTCTTTGAAAGCAGAGTCGGAGCCGCTGTCAGAACCAGGGGGAGAGTTGGTGACATCCTCCGCATTGACGTCGTCATCAAGGTTAGTTGTCTTTTGAGCAGCTTCACTAGTGGCACTAGGATAGCGCTTGAGAAAAGGGTTGTTAGATTGAAGTAGCTTCTTCTTGAATGCTTCGTGGCGACGTTTTTTGTCCTCAGTGGCATTCCGCGGGGTCGAACTTGCGCCGGGGTCATAACGCCACTGCTCAGGAGTACTAGACGGCTTAGGTTTCTTTGGTGACGGGGGATGTTGGTTGTCGTCGTCGTCGTCGGCAGTGAGGTCGTGGGGACGTTTCAACCCGAGAGATACACGAGATTTCGGGCTAAAATAGTGAGATATACGGTGAGAATCGCGAGACTTGGAAGGAGTGGAAGACATGGCATCGATTCACGTGACAAGATAATTTCTGTCCTTGTACCCCCATGCTCTTGCCAGTGTTCAGACTAGGTGTACGGCAATGCGTGCGACTGAGTGGGCAGCGGCTGAAATCCACTGTCGTTGATGGACCTCCCATTTCTGACACCAATCGTGCAGAGGCAACCATGAAACGGTTTTGGAAAAATGTCGGTCTTGAATCCCGCCAGCACGAAGGAGCCTCCGTACTCGCTGTTACACTTGACAAACGCCTTCTGAAGACTCCCTCTGGAAAACCCTTACTACTCCCGCACAATAAACGTCTCGTCGCCACTCTTGTCGCGACGGAATGGGAAAACCAAAGCATCGTTCTCAAGCCTCATGCATTGCCCATGGTGCCCTTCTTCTCCTGTCCTCTGACCCATGGATCTGACCCCATGCATATATACTGTCAGACGTCGTTGGTTTCTAGAGCTGTCGATTCTTTGGCCGATGACGCGACCAGAGCAGAAGTGCGACTGGGCCTGTTAGAATACTTGGACACAGACACGATATGGTCATTCTCTCTCTCCTTATGGTACCCAACAAGTCTTTCTTAACTTGCTCCCAATAGTTTCCACCAAGACTATCCTCCTCCTCTGGTCAAACTTCAATCCCAACACTGGGATCCTCTATTGGAGTGGGCAGCCAAGACTTTTGGTGTAGAAATAGCCAAGTTCGACTCAATCCTCTTCAACTCGCAGCCCGCAAAAACCAAAGAGGTGTTGGACGAGGTTCTTAAAAAGTTTGACCACTGGGAGATGGCAGGTACGCTCGTACGCACATCCTGTTAGTAAAGTTGACATGTATTTATGTGTGTCCAAGCAATGGAACGCGCCACACATGTAACAAAGTCCTTCGTCATTGCGCTGGCGTTAGTAACGAAGCACATCTCTGTTGAGCAAGCATCTTTAGCATCACGCGTGGAAGTCGAGAGTCAGATTGAACGGTGGGGGGAGGTAGAAGATAGTGAGTGCATGGAAGGCTGAACTCTTCCCCATCTTAACGCTTTCTCTACAGCTCATGATGTCGACTATCATGATGTTCGTCGACAACTAGGCAGCGTCGCTTGTTTGTTATCCAGGGCGTAGTGTCAGGAGTACCATCAATACGAGAGTGATAACCAAGCGAGAGATTCCGCTAATCACGCGCATTTGGAATCTCTCCCTAAGTGTGGTCAATCTTTGAACTTTACAGTATTAGTAACACGGAACGACAGAGCTCTGTAATCATTTGCTGGGTATGGCAGTCTCGCCCTATTGTGATCGTCTTCTAGACTGCAGGAGGATTGGTTGTACAATGTCAAAAACTGACCCGTTCTCAGCGGATCGGTAGATCTTCACGTGTTGGGCCAGGTGACATGTCGATCGACGGGGGCAAACAGAAGTACACGGGTTCCTCAATGTAGGAGTGAGGAAGGAGACTGGCCACATGGGCATTGAACAGAATACAGGACTCGAACTATCCAGATCCCTTCAATACTATACCCTAGGTCTGCCGAGGTGCATCGCACTTGTCTGCCATGTCGCGTTCATCTCTCTTAGACATTTTTGACCCCTTTGCGACACATCCATTTCTTCGAAGCAGAGGTCGTCCGACCTCATCCTGCTGTGTCGAGACCTTCAGATGGCCCACGTGTACCTTCACCAGCCGTAAAGCCTCGAATACTCCCGTCTGCCACTCGTACACTCGTGCCATTCCGAGTCGACGGGACACATCCTCTCCGGATCTCGTTCTGAAAAAGAGAACGCCGCAGTGGCAGAGCGGCCCGAAGTGAAAGCCGCGGCACACTATACCTGTACATGGGTGTGGCGTCCGCATATTTATTGGTCTGGTGAGTCGCTATCTCAACAATTGCTGGAACACTTTTAAATGACTCTCGTCACTCTCAGTAAATTTAATGAGCCCATTGCGGTTTCCAGCTAAGAAAGCGATATCATGTATTGTGTGGCGCTTATACGAGGGACCAGGCTGGGGAGGCGTCGCACGAGATCATCAGGCGACTTTCCTTAAAAAATGACAGGGTTTGTAGCATTGTGAACTTGAGTAGGATGTGTACCGGTGTACACGCACATTCAAAAATCTAACATCCTGAATTGTTCCAATGTCAGGATCCGACCGTAACTCAACACAGGAGTCATGGTGACGAAGGCATCCATCAAATTATTCGTCACCCCCAATTCTTTGGCCTTGACGCCCTGCAAAACAGGATACGAGGGAGGTGGCGAAGTATACGTGGAAGTGACATCGACGGTCGGATCGGGTCTATCCTTGATGAGCTATTGCTGCGTGAACAGAGGTTGTGAGGCGTAAAGGGATTTGCGCACCATATGAGACCTGTCAGATGCAAAGTGCTCGAGGTAAGTATGTGCAGTGAGCACCCTGAAAAGACTTTCGCAAATGACATGAGTAGGTGCAGCGTTGTAATGTTGCACAGTCTAGGTCACCTTCGAAATTCTTCGTCGAGATCGACAGGAAAAGTATTTTTCAAGTATTCTGAAATGATCTTTCGCCTCAATACTTGTGGTGGTCTCTGAGGTACTAATAGTGACTTGCCTGGAAGAGGACAAGGTACCGAAAGGCGAGTATCAAAATCATACACCCATGAATACGTGGTAAAGAATAGAGCTGTCGCATCGTTTCTAGCTAAAGTTGAAGATAGGTTCCCTTCAAGTTCGAAGTCCTCAGCGACTGCGGGTGGCGTCGGTGGACGTGGCCGTAAGATCAAAACGACGTGATAATCCCATATGACAGGGGACTCTCCATTTTTGGATGACTTTTGACTCCAAAGCATAACCTGTAGATCCCATTGAGGTGGAAGTATAGGCTTTGATCCAAAATACTAGCCGTTTTCGAAGTGTTAGAGATAAAGACAACGTAAAGGTCCCAGAACTCCGTTATTGTAGGATCCCTACAGAAATCCTGAGCTTGAAGGTAGATGTTCTCTTCACAATAGTATTTTGTATAAATCGCCTCGATGGGTAACGACGGCGGCGGTGAATGCTGCATGGGGAGACACCGATAGTTAACGTCAACGTGACACGTGCTGGCTGCCGCAAAGCCAAACTTGTCTCTTTCCCCCGTGTCCAAGCGTGCTTGTCGCTTCGTTTGTGTTCTGTTGCCATCTTTATTTCATTCAAAAACGTGTATCGATTCCGCTATGGCCTCTGGATCCTCAATTTCCGCCACAGCAAACGGCTATATGAACGGTTCTACGTCGACGCCCACTAGCGATATAGCTCCTTCCGAGTCATATGCTGGAGAAGCCCATGACTTGGACCAAAAACATCAAGCCAGTTCTAGCTCAGGATATCTCGTGAATGGTTCCTCTGGGTAAGTTTGCTTTTGCGTTCAGTTTTCTTGGGATCATTTTCCTTTTTCTCCCCGTTCACTAAAAAAAACCCTCCAGATTATCATATCAAACGCACAATCAGGAAATTATCGATCATTTGTACCAAGCCGGTTTCCAGACCGGAGTGAGTTTTGCAGGGTTTGTGTCTGTCGGCTAATCACTCACATATCTCGTAGAACTATGCGGATACTATTCTCGTATGTTTTTCTTCCATTCGCATGGGTTCCTTCGGGTGAGATAACTCTTTTTTCTTCAGCACGTACATCAAAACGCGTATCGTTTGCACGCGATCGTCTTGTCTCGGTCACCGTTCCTGGCACATCTCATGTCTACGTCTCCACAACACGGAGGGCAACGAACCATATACGTTGCATTGGAGCACGAGCCAGAGGTCACGCAAGAGGTGCGTTCATTATTTTGTTTCCACCATGTTTCATGTCACTAAGGAAATCTATGTAGGGATTTGCCGTAGGTTCGTTGATTGTATATGAAGTTGAAGCGCTCGCTGACTTTCCTATCTCGCTGCTAGCACTCGGGTACCTATATTCGAACATATCTCTCACCCTTATCAACCCAGACAATGCGCGAGCAGTACTTGCCGCTGGATGCTTACTCGGTGGCATGGACGATCTCTGCCAATACGCTTATGAGACTTGCAGGCGATCAATAACCGTTGAATCCATCAGTTCCTGGCTCGAATTCTTAGATCGCATTCCACTCCAACCACCATCCTCGCCAAATGGCACAAGCACCCCAGACCTCCCTGTTCCCTTGGTGAATACTGTCTTTGGGCAGTATGCCCAGAGGATTCGAGACGATGTCTTTAACTTTCTGGTGATCACCCTTCCAGAATCACTTGACGTGCAGGGCACCGCGGACCCTGCGCATTCAGATGGTCGCCAAACAATCTTGCAAATATTTTCCAGGGTTCCGTTTGAGTTGTTTAAAGCCGCCGTAGAATCGCCAAGCTTCCACATAGGTAAGACACCGTCCCTGCTTGTTCTGATACTTGTCCATTGATCGGACGGTCTTCGTTGTCACAGGGTCGGACCAGTCCAGATTCAAGTTTGCTAAAGATGCCATAGAGTTGCGCAAACGAGGCATCGCCAGAGGACCGGGGGCGGAGGAGACCGTGGTGCTTGCGTTTGGCGGAGGCAGCTTTGGAGGAAGTGCCGTACATGTCACTCGCAAAATGCGCAAAAGGCCATTGTGGAAAGTCAACGCTTAAATCCGTCTCCCTCGTGTTCCTGTGAGCCCACGCAGTTCCAGACCGTCCTTGTATATAAGTATGGTACTGAACACCTTTCTTGATGGCCGTTATGTTTTCATAGTGTTGCTCCACTTACACGCCTTGTTTTTCATGTTCTGGACCTCGCGGGGCATGCCAAAATCGAGGAATCGAGTGCGTGGAACACTTCGCGATTGCATCAGAACGCTACGCGGCTCCGGACTTTTGTGGTCAAGTGTAATCGGAGGAAGTCTAAAACACACGTACTACGTAGTGCATGGACACGCATTTCCTGGGGCGGGCACCTTGACTCCCGATGTTCTTTTGCTGCCTTCTCGTTTTCATCGGCCTGCAGCCCCCCATCTGGACAGCTCTGGACCAACGCCTGCACCCTGAGAAGCTGGTTACTCCGGAGTTTTTTTTCTCGGTGTGAGGGCAATCTCCGGATCCTTACCAAGGTTTCTTTTTGGCTTTTAAGTCGACCGCCCAACTATTGTGAAGAACTTCTCCGGATGTCATCGGGTAGTGTCGGTTGGACCGCCTAAAAATTGCCACAAAAGTACTCAGAATTGGTGTGATGATTCAGTTTCGCTGAAGCAGAGCGTCGCAGAGCAAAACATCCGCGGCTTCTTCATGCACTACTACTATCGATGGAGGTTCTCATGAATCTGGAAAACGTACTCATCAACGGCCAGGTTCGATGATAGCCCCGCCTATAAAAGCCCAAGGTTTCTTAAGGCTGAACTTCGAATATTAACTTTTTTATCATGTCTGACGTTACTTACGACGTCTTCTTCACTGGAAAGGATGACCCCCGCCGCTGCGTTATTATTGGCGAGGACACAAAACCTGTCTATATATGCTTTGAAACCTCTGACCAGCGAGGCGTCGTGTTAAACACACGAACCGTGGTATGTTTTCCCGTCTCTGGTCGACACGTAGCTGCCATTCTCATTGGCAATTTTTTTCCCAACAGGTTCAGAGCAACAACAAGGACGTCGTCGCCACTTTAGACTGGAGCCCCGGTAAGTGGCACATGAAGGGATAGCTACGTGTGACTCACCTCAGGCTGGAGGTTAGGCAACCATCTTGGTACAGCTACGCTCTTTGGGACTCGCCAGCTACCCATGTCACATCTTGTTGCCCGTGGGTCTAGCAGCAAGTGAGCAGCCGCCACTCAATTTTTTTTGCCACAATCACTAACACTTGTTTCAGCGCTCGTTCCTTTGTATCGGGAGATGGGAAGAAGTTTGAATGGAGGCGAAGTATCGATACTCCATCTTCTTATGATGTCGGTGTGCTACTGCTTTTTCTGTACTCCCTACTGATGCCCCTATGCCCCAAAGCTATATGCTGGTCCAAATCGATGTATCGCCGCATTTCGACGCTACGTGACTTCGACTGCAGTAGGGCCATCCCATGGCCTGCTTCAATACAAATTCAAAAACGACACACTCTTAGTGGAAGCATTAGTAGCTCTGGCTCTAAACCGATGGATTGATATACATGGCATGTAGTTATGAGACCGAAAAAAGAAGTCCATTTTCAGCTAAATATGCGAATTATTAAGTCGTACACAGAGGCGTAAATTATGTACAAAAGACTGTCTTTTAAAAAAATAATTCACGAAGATCTGCCTATGGCACCTAGCATGTGGTCTAGCCGATCTTCTACAGTCCATTCGGGATCAGACATGGACGATGAGGCGGAATGGCCCATACTACTCATCGAGAAGTTAAATGTCCCAGAATCCATACCTTGCGAAAGGTTTTCTATCAAACGCCCGATTTGCGCAGATGGCGTGACATAGACCTAGTGCAAGGACAGTTAACCACAGATGAGGCTAAAAAAGTTACACTTACTTGCGTTTCGGGCCTAACATCCGACTTCTTACGAAACGACAAAGAGGAATTACTGCCTTTCGAGCCGCCCCTGCCGTGCTCTTTAAAGAAAACCTTCACCCCTTCATCTGCGTCCCGAGGTTCTTGGGTAGAATATTCAGAAGAGAAACTAGCACGACCAGTTTCGATCGACTCGTCATCGTCATCGCGGAGATTGTTAACGATATTCCTAGTCGGAAGAATCAGCAGAAAGAACCGGGACAAGAGTAGGATGCCAAACATACCAGATGACTTCCCCATTCGCAAGTTCGAGGATCTCTAACGCCTGTCCTGATCCGGGCATGAGGGCGGTATTCCGTCTAGAGGGGACCACACTGGTGTCATCCCTTGGCCCGCCCACGGGCTTATTGTCATCTGTATACATCTCATATCTACGAAATCATATTAGTTCACTGCACGGAAAGCTGAATCAAGCGCCATACAGGGAATCATACGCCGAATTGGATTTTTCGATGGGACCACTTGCTTGTAGAGCGGGAGGGCTCAGGAGATTTTCTGCCTGAGCGGAAAATGAAGGGGGCATCTGTGGCAGGGGAGGCGAAGTCTCTGTCGAGAACCTTCGGGAGGTAACAGTTCGTGAAGGAGGGGGAGTCGGAACACGATCTTGGACAGAACGATTAGAGGCGGTACTAGCCCTGCGTCGACGCGTCGAAGCTTTCTTGGCCAAACCACCAAAATCGGGAGGAGGCACAGGAGCTCCAGTGTCTGACGGGAAATAAAGTGTTCTTCGAACCACAGCACTCGCAGTGTCAGGATTGCCCGCACGTGCTCTTCGGACGCTTGCACCTGCTGACTTGCGAAGTGATTTACGGTTTCCTGCTACCGGAAGTTTTAATCCTTCACCGCCAGGCTGAAAAGGATATTGAGGGGCTTGAGGAATTGCAGCTTGATCCCTGTCAACGAGAGCACCATCGGCCTTTGGACTGACGACGCCCGAATTCTTCCTGGCTAACATGGTCCAGTCGGTTGACTTGGAAGATGTAGAACCAGAACGGACTAACAACAGATCGTTGAGTTTATTTTGATCAAGTCCAAGATTGTTGGCAGCGTCGAAAAGCTGTTTGAGCGCCAGAGATTCATCAGGATCTGGAGGCCCCGACGAAGCAGATTGTTGCGATTGAGGCATTGGCGACACAGGAGAGACGGGGTGAAGTTTGGGGTTTGACATCGCTTGCAGTGGGGGACGGCCATGCAGAAGAGAAGAAGTGCTAAAAGAGCTCGGTAGCATGTTTCTCTGCTCATCATGATGTGCATCCGGTCGTTGCTTCCCTCGGAAGCGAGCCATGAAACCTTTCAAGCCGGGCCCAGCTGAAGCCGGAGGGCTTGGGGCATATATCTTTGGCCGTTCGGTCTCCACAGCACTAGCAGATACTTGTCCAGATGACCCACTCCCTTCGTAGAATCGCTCGGCATCATAATGGAGAATCTGCGATGGTGGGGGAGAGTGAAGATCAAGAGGGTATGGAGTGATTTCTTCCCCGGTAGGGACTGGGTTGTTTCTTCGGAGGGTACCTTTCAGTTTCTTGAAGCGTGATCCTATCTTTGAGGGTGTTTGAGACGTGTTCGACGCGCTGTGCGGAGAACGAAGAGGTATCGCGTCAACGCTTGTGGAGGCGGATACAAGAGTCGGAGTTGATATTTGTTGAGGACTGATCCGTTTTCGAGAAATTGAACCAATAACTGGTGCCAAATGGGTGGCACCTTGCACGTGCGACGGTCGTCTCTTCAGGGCGAGCATTGCAGCCTCGGTCTTGCGCTGAACTTCGCGAGCCAGCTCGGCTTCTTCCTCGGGCGTTTGGGGCAGTCTGGGCGAGGACGGATTTTGAGAAATAGAATAGGGAGTTCGAGTCCCTTCAGATCGCGACGAGGGGGATGTGGGGGCGTTAGAAGATGCGATTGGGGATGTTCGGCCTTCAGCGTGGGTAACATCGAGCGACACGATCGGCGAGTGCGAGGGTGCAGGAGGTTTGGAAAACTCAGATCCCACCTCTTCGTCCTGAAGACCAAATAGGACGTGCGCAAGATCTCTGTTCCGTCGGGTGGTAGGCGATTCTTCTCCGTTTGCTGATTCGACAGGGTCTGCAGGGTTCGATAACTCCAGGTTTGGAGGGGGTGATTGAATGCTGTCAACCATAGCATACAGTAGTGCACTGTGGGACTGGGAGTGGGATTGCAAATGCGACCTTACCACTGGTTCGGGAGAAGTAGATGTCTTTGTAGGAGAAGAAGGGGATTGAAGGGTGGGCGATGAATCTGCGATCTGTTTGGAAAATATGCGGTGTCAGTATATTCAGAGAGGACAACCCAAGAACGACATACTCTTACATCTCGACCATTCAGTGAGTAATTTGACTGAGAGGTCGACGGCCGTCGTCTTCGCAACGAGGGCGAGCGTGTCGGAACGTCAGCAAGGTTATTGCTCTTTGCAATCGCAGCACCGAACAGCTTTTCTTGAATAGCTTTAAAGTCTGATTTTTTCAAGCCGGCATGACGCCTAATCACGTCCTCGGCATCAAAGTCATCGCCAGCATACCCTCCAGGCGTGGACGAACTCGACTGATCAGACGAAGAAAGATCGTGCCAAGACGGCTGCAGTGTTCCAATGTCTGCAAACACAGCTAATGCATCCTTCTGGTCGCCTTCCCAAGAATGGTAGCTGGAACCTTCCGATTCCAATGAAGACCGAGAAGAATTTGCTATCGGCGAAAAGAGGATCCGTTGAGAGAAATCAACGGTAAAAGGAGACGAAGGAATGTTTTGTCGAGAGGACCGCCCACTACTATTACTGGGAGACACGTCGACGGGGAACGTGGAGGAAGTCGGGGGACTTTGTGTTGGCGTCGGAGACCTCAAACTCCGATTAACGGGAATGATGGGAAAGCCCAAATCAATTCCAGGCATAGAGATAGAGGTACCGTATTGCGAGGCACCAGACAAGTTGGATGCCGAGTTGAGCATGGGAGAATCAGGGAGAGCAGGAGACTTTAGTGAGCGCGAGACTCCTTTGGTATGGCCCATGTTGCTCATTTCAGAGCCATCCCCGTCGCTAAACCAACTATCGTTTCTGCTGTGATCAAGAGAATATTTCTGATCGCCTGCAGTGGGATTAGGAGCCCAGGTTACATTTGATGGGGTTGAAGGGCGAGAGTCACTCTGTGCGGGAACTGTCATCGGTTGGAAGGACGGACCTGAAAGAGGTGACACAGGCCGATGCCTGGTTGTGATAGAGGAGCTCAACGGGAACTCAAACTCAGCAAAAGAACTATCGGCACTTTTTTGTGCGTCTTCAGGTGTGTAGCGCCCGTTTGGGCTACGCTGCAGAAACATGGGAGGGGTATTGGATGGTGAAGGCGCCCTACGTAAGGGAGGCGCTCCTGGATCACGCTTGAAGATACTGGCAACGAGACTCGCAGCGATGCTAGGTTCTGTCGTGGGAGAAGTAGCGCGAGGGGTAGTAGAATGTGAACGTTGCTCGTCCATTTCTGCATTCTCTCTAGGCGTCATAGGCCTGGGCATGCCAGGTATGTAACCAGGCACTGTCCGAGAAGGTATCGGAGAAGCACCACGGCTTCCAGAGCCATCAGGGTCTGTCCGGACATCTTTATCCAATGAGATGGCCACAACAGGCTCATAGACCGAGGAAGAGCGCGATGATACGATATTCTGCTGCAATTGCATTATTAGGACTAAGACAATGGATACACAATCAATTGACTTACTTCCCGCTGTTGCTGATCAAAACTATCGCGTGAGAGAGGAGCTGATCGCGGAAGGAGGATTTCATCGTCCGCATCCTCCTCCTCCTCCTCAATCTCTCTGATTGCATCGTTGAGGGCCATGGACGCGCGCCTGAACCCGGAAGGGCCTAAGGTCCGTGACAGACGGTATTCTGCCGCGGATATACCATAGTCTCCATACGGAACAGGAGGGATGATAGGAGCCGACCGTATGGATATCTTGTCGTTCGGACTGGATTGGACAGAAGAGGGAGGCAGTGAGGGGGAGTATTCAGGGGTTGTAGGTCGGTCAGAAAAGGAGGATTGGGGTTGGAGGCTACTGGAGGACGAAGACTGGACGCGACTGGACGGAGGGGAGGGTTTATTCTGGGCGACACTTCGTATGTAGGTGTAGTCCCTCAACTTTCCGGAGCCAAACAAGTTATTACTATACCTCTTAGCAGACCGCGGAGTAGAGGGAATAGAAAGGGAGGAAGTTGTAGTGTTTGTTGAACGGATGGACTGGCGAGAAACAGAGTCTCCCTGCGCCACACCGTCTGGCCTGTCATGTCTGGATCGGAAACCTAAACTCTCTAATATCATATCCTCTTCCTCTTCAGTGACGTGATTGTCTGTCCCTCTAGCTCGTTGTTCTGCGAATCTGGATCGTAAGGCGTCTATAGAAAGGGCTTCCCCCGTAGAAGAACGAAGAAGAGTGAAGCGACGACTAAGACTATGGAGAGTTATTGCTGGTGCGTATAGAAGATGGTGATGGTAGTAGGCTCACTCTGGAAGAATCAAGGACGTGCGAAAGTCACTAACGGGCGGCAACTCTAGCAGAGGATCTGAAGATAGCTCCGAGCTGTGGTCGGAGGGAAAGTCAGGCAAGTGGTTCCTCTTCGCGTCAGACTTTTTGCTGGAAGAAGGAAAGAAATGATGATGAGGGAGGCGAGAGATACTTGGCATATACTTACCGAAAACGATGCATGTCGATGGGCAGCCTTGTGGTTTACACGTTGAAACGAGCGGAGAGAAGAACAAGAAACGTGGTAAACACGAGTCAAGCTTAGAGCAGCTGATACCCCCAGAGTAGACAAAATAAACCAACAAATCAAAGACAATTAAGATAATAAAGCAAATAAAGCAGTTCGAACACAATGCACAGAGAAAAAGAGCGTTTAACGACAAGCAGGACTCAAAAGTCCGTCCTTGATCAAGCCCAAACGAGGCAATCAATCGGAATCAATCATGCAAATCAAAGCATTTGGTCAACTACTATAAATACAGTATTACAATCAGTAGATTTCAAGTCGCATGTCTGGCCGTCCCTTTCAATACTTGAGAACAGTCATCAGGACGAACTACTCACTTCTTCGTCCATTCCTTCGCCACGGACAAAAACTTGGTTCTGTCGGTCTTCAGTAACTGCATACAAAGACACCTCAATGGATCATTCGAGAGCTGACGCAGGAGGAACCCATACCGCTGCAATATCAGGCTCAAAGGGATCATCGGGGCTGGGGTTGTTAACCTTTTCTTGGATGATGGAAAGAACTACACACAAGAGATGAGTAGGTTGATAAAGCAACAGGAAGATCAGGCAAAACCTGTAGACAGTGTAACGGATGGCTTCCACTACGGTGGCGTCAGAATTCACAAGCGAACCAGGGAATATGGGCGGTGAATACCTCATCGCGAAGGACCGGTACACATATGGCCCCTTCCTCGTTGATACCGGGATGATATATCTTGGTCTTGAAGGTGACCTGCAAACTTTGGCCTTAACGCATACACATCTCACAATGAATTAGAGGATATACGGTGGGGGCCTTGAAGGGAAAGTTCTCAGGAAGCTGCAGCAGAAACTTGAATGTCCCGCCTTTGTACGGGGAATCGGACTGGATGGAGGTGAGAGAAGGAGAAAGACGGAGAAGAGAAGCTCACTGCAGCCTTGATAGCACAATTCCATTCAAACAGGTTATCGTTGTTGGGCGACACAGTCAATCCCTGAAAGCGATTGCGATTACAATAAAGAAGGATGATAGATGGATTCCAATCACATCGAGTGGTGTGGCGTTGAGATCTCTGAGCTC
Organism: Gloeostereum incarnatum; assembly: GCA_004338095.1. Taxonomy (NCBI): domain Eukaryota; kingdom Fungi; phylum Basidiomycota; class Agaricomycetes; order Agaricales; family Cyphellaceae; genus Gloeostereum; species Gloeostereum incarnatum. Next base: position 2,471,514 of record RZIO01000003.1, read on the forward strand.
CTGGGAAAAGACATAAAGATGATTCGTTAGAGACAGCTGGTAGTATCTAGATACCTTCTGTATACGACTTGTATTATTATCAAGTCAGATTAAACAGTAATGATACAACGCGAGAGGAAGCGCACCGAAGAGCAGTCATGGTGGCGGTAATTACAACTTCAAGTCGGCACGTGCCTCATCATGTTGCCTGGATCTTCTCCGCCGCCTGAGAGAAGGAGTACGCCAGAGGGTCAACAAATTCCTCTCGTCAGTCGCAAAAGAAAACGTGGTCCCGCAGTCGCCTCCTCACCCGCACCTTCAGATCCTGGAAACGGCAACGGAACTAATACTCCAGAGTCAGTTACTTTCGAATATCCTTTTGCCCTCTTCTAATCAGCTTTCTATAGGCTACTCTCTTCAAAAGCCGATGTCTCCTCTCGTCCACGACTATCTATCTCTCGTGGTCCTGTCTTTATACCGGCCTCAGAAGGCTCTGAATTCTACCGCACAGAGCACATTGGCGTCAATCGTGTCGGCTTCCGCTACGTCCCCGCAGGAATAAACTTACCAGGCCACGTTTTACCATGCCGTACCATCGAGAGCAATCCAACGTCCTACAGAGTCAGCTGGGAAGACAGAAGTCCTTTCGTACTCGTCACGATGGATGGGCTTGGTCTCCTCGGCACCAAAGGCTTCCGGAGCGCCCGTTGTAACGCCCCAATTAGAGAGGGAAAGTGGTATATGGAAGTCAAGGTCATTCACGGGGGCGGTGAACGCGTTAGCGAGGACTCTCGCAAGGAAGGTAGCCATGTTCGGCTCGGTTGGGGAAGACGGGAAGCACCCTTGAACGGGCCTGTAGGGCTAGACGGGTACAGCTACGGCTATCGAGATAAAACTGGTGAAAAAGTCACGCTTTCCCGACCGCGTCCTTACGGTCAATCATTTTCCTCTGGGGATGTCATAGGAATGTACATCTCATTGCCTCCTCGAAGACAGGCCAATAAGGATGACCCTCAAGATCCCGCCCACATCAAACGAGAACGCATTGCTATCGACCTTAAAGGCCAAGAGGTCTTTGAAATGCTCGAGTATCCACAATCTAAAGAGATGACTGCTCTGATGGACTACTCGGGGAAATCATCTACCTCTACATCCCTTCCCTCCACGACGACCAAGAAAGCGGTGTCGGGAAAGCTTCCCGAGCGTGGCCCAGCAGCCGCCACACGAGCCGAGCCACCTCTCCTTCAACCTCTTCCCACTCTCCCAGATTCTCGTATTTCGTTCTTCATGAACGGAAAATGTCAAGGGATAGCATTCCAGGATCTATACGACTATTTGCAACTACGTGTCACCGACACATCTCGCAAAGGACGCGAGAAAAAACGCGCCAGAGAGGGTGTCAAGGAGCATAGAGAAAATCCTTTCGACGACGGCACCCTTGGCTACTACCCTTTTATTTCCCTATTCAACGACGCTCGTGTTCAGCTCAACCCTGGACCTGACTTTTACTTTCCTCCTCCCGATGATATCGATGCGTTGTTGGACGGCGTCGAGTCTTCGGCTCCTGTAGATGGAAAGAACTCAAAGACCTGGAAACCCGTTTGCGAACGGTATGCCCAGTTCATGGCAGAGCAATGGGAGCTTGATGAGCGCGAGGAGGAGGAAGCGAAAGTCGAAGCCGTCCAGATAGCCACACAAGAAAAAATCGAGGCTGAGAAGAGGGCCCAGAGGGCTAAGAAGCGCCAGCAAGCAGAAGCGCGCAAACGAGCGAAGAAAGCCGGAGAACAAGCTGTCGAAGACGACAGGTTGACGCCTTCCATCCTGCCCAGTGGTTTGGGACAACCTAGCCCGTTGCGACATGCCACTGCGTTCGAACCTGAAGGGTCCGCTGAGCCCTTGTCTCGCTCCCCTGCACTTACGACCCAATATACTGGCGATTTTGGCCCTTTCAGCGGATACAACTCTGAGATCGGCGAAGGAGATGTCGAGATGTTATTTGAACGTTCAGAAGCAGCAGCGGGAGAACTGGGCCTATACCTTTCCGGCGAATCACCCTGGTGCCACCCTTCGAGACAACCCTCAGAGGTCGAGTATTCTTCGAGCGTACAGTAGTACAGATCTGGAAGATACCTGACTGATTGGAAATAAGAGCATCTACTATAGATCGATGGTTAGGTATTCCATGTGGGTAATAGGATATGAACGTAAGGACTAATCGATATCAAGTGCGACTCCAGCGAGGTGCAGGTGTACGAATGAGATAGCTTCAGCGGTGTTCAGCGAGGATATTCAATGCAGGGGATATGAGAGCTTACCCGACTGTTTTGCCAATCCCTTTCTCTTTCTCTGCGCGTATTTCAAAAACTAAATCTCCGGTTTGGTCGTCCCAGGTAGAGATGCACCAGTTGCGGCGACCCATGATGTACTTTTGTTTGCGCCGAGAGCCATCTGTGTCTTCCTGGAAAAGTGGTATCTATAGAGTTGATACTTAGTCTCGTACGGAAGCAATGGTATTGAGGGGGTTATTCACCATGGTCTCGTCTGTCAGGGCATGGTGCAGTGTTTTGTGTGTTTTCGTGGCCAATGCATTGACCATAGACAAAACGGGATTAGGTCTAACGCAATTAGGGGCAACACGTTTTTCGATTTGTTGGCAAGAACTTACGGCGGAGTGTTTACAATAGCGCCTGAAGCTAAAAATTAGACAAAGTCAGGGAAGCAGCAGATGAGGCTTACTCGTCACGATGTTGAGCATGTAGCGATAGTCCATAGGAGGCGCTAATTCAGGGCGGCCTTTGACTTTCAGGGTTTTGAATAGACCAACAGCTGTGCAGTGAACGTCTCCAGAAAGGAAGGATATCCTAATCCTCTTGTTCTTGGCGAATTCTTGGAGCTGAGTCACGAACCAATTGCGTTCTTTCTAGTACGAATATGAGAATAGGAAGCATTAGAGGGTAAAAGCAATTACCTTGTGAGCAGTTGAGGTCCAGTGGTCATTCTATCCCGAGCATGTCAGTTTACGCTGGTGGCGAACCCAAGAAGACGGCTCACCAGATCGTCCAAGAGCTCTGCATCGGCATTGAACTTGTTGACGAATCCTGAAAGACCTAGTGATCCACTCCTTCCGAGGGCCACGAGAGGGTTGAACTTTGATTCTAGAGCAGTTTCCAAGAAAACCATCCGTGGGTATGCGATGGGAATGCCTGCAAAGAGGGTAGTTCAGTTGAGCATGAAACATGTAACAATGACTGCATACCAAGCTGGATGATCAAGTGCTCTACCGTATGAGGCAGCTCATTCAACCTTTGGAATACTTTCTCGTATTCACGAGGACTGCAGACTTGGTCTTTCTTACGCTCTGCCCTGCAAGGGGTCAGTACTTTCAGTAACACTCATCTAAAGTCTCCATACCGGCAGTCCAGAAGAAGAATGGAGGTTTGAGGACCCAGCCAGGCAAGAAAGGAATGGGATGGAAATGGTAGGAAAGGAGCTGGCCCACCAGTTATCAAGGATCTATTAACGTGCTTTCCAGGAGAGTCGTCGACACCGTCTATGTCAACTAAATCGAGGATAAATATAAGCGGAATGTGCTTAATCTGTGATATTCTTACTGTTGATAAAACACTGGAATAATAGAAAGAAAAAATAACCACGCGAGCCAATCCTAAGAGCCCATAAGACGACAGGGAAACCTAAGCCAATAAGACTACTTACATTCTGAACACTGGGGCCATCTGCAGGTCATCAGGATCTTGTTATACTATCAGAGGAGGTCAAAAATAAGCAGGGGGGAGATACGTACAGCTGCCGAACCCATCAATCTAAGATAGGCACGAATTACACATTTGAGGAGATAGAACAACGCTGAACTTACAATATCTTATATTTGTTGAGGCAAGCATTAGTGGTAAGTCTGGGAACCTGTAACTAGAACAACTCACCGTGATCATCTTCACACTCAGCACACGTCAGTAATGCCTAGCAACTAACTTTATGGAAGCATACCAGCCATGTTCATCATCGGGCTAGGTGAGAATGAGTAACAGAAAATGAAAGAAGATAAAACATACATCGAAGAGTTCGCTCGAGCAAACGCCCCATTGCGGAAAGCCTGACAATAGTGATTGAAGTAAAAACGGTCGATAGCATCCGTAATCTCGTCCGTAAGTGGATAGCTCTTTCGATCTTCGGGTTTCGTCCGGGCCACCCATTCTTGAAGTTCTGGTTCTCGTGTTAATCTGGGGCCAAAGGGTAAGATGAGTTCATTCTCCGATGTGAGATAGACGTGGCGAAGTGTTACCCATCGCTGGACGCAGTCACGCAGGTAGTCCTTTAGAAGAAGCCAAAAACGCCAGAAAGTTCGTTAGACTCACCAATATAGCTAAACATCGGCAGAAGAGTTAAACCAGGCAGTAAAAAACATTTATATCGCAAAGATTGCATACCTGGTCGCCTCCGCCAATAAGAGCGTGAAACGGTTCCTCGTTGTGTTTTGCAAGCAGATCGACCCAACAAGGGTCGTAGCCACTTTGAAAGCCAGGTCCCCGAAAGTCATCCGGATTGACTCCCGCTGAGAATCCGTTGCACTAAGATTACAGCCCAAGATAATGAACAGTGAATGATCGTCGAAAATCAGAATGACGGAACCAAGGGACAAAAAATGATAACTAACAGAATAGCTAGCACATCTCATGTTCTGAGTAATACCAGGAACAAAGAACTCCATCTGCTGCCCGTCATTGATACTATATTTGATCGACATTTCATGTGGACCTAGAGGTATATGGATCATAAAACGCCAGAAAGTGCAAGTTCTAGAGGGACATCAGTTTTCGCAGCAAGTGACGGGATGAGCAACATGCCCTCCATTTCCTCCGTATACCCAGATTTCCTGACCAGGAACCTGCTCCGATCTGAGGGTGTCAGCTACATTGGTTCCGTTAATAGAGAGCCCAGGCCCAGATGATGATACCGGCAGGGTGGCAGAGTGAGGATCGGCCGGATGGGGCCCTAGATCAAAGGATTTATTGTTGCCGTTGAGAGTTCTTCTCGATCTACCAGTAGGCTTCTCGGGATCCCAAATATAGGTCAAATGAGGATGCGGTTCATACGTCGAACCTGCGTCCGCCGCTATAGAATGTGGGATAAAGTATGACACAACACAAAAATAGTCGCCAGGTTTACTTACTGACGATCAATGCAGCCCCGTGCCAAACACTTTGTTCATCGACCGTGTCATATCTTCCCGGCATATATTGAGTAAATTCGCCAATGCTACACGCGCAATCCCAGGTTTGCTCACCTCAACAGAGGGCCGACCATGAACTGAATCAATGTTTAAATTCTTGTCGCGTGCAGAAGAGGTTGAACATGCACACCTGAAGATGCGGGCTCATACGAGCAATACGTAATATCTGCGAGCGCTCAATTGCGCTGCGATGAATCAACTCGCTTGCAGAGATTGTAGATTGGGATTGTCGGCCAACATGGTATCCTGGTTGTTTGTAGATAGCGTCTTTGGGAGGTAGAGGCGGGCCTGTGACTGGTGGTGGCTGAGGGAAGAAACCGCCTATAAAGGTTTCGTCCATGGGAGTGACTTGTTCAACGGGGGAGAATCTTCCATCTGGCCCTCTTTGTGGGCTGAGAAACATCTCACCCTCCTAACAGTGCTCATTGATATATACATGATTTTCAGCTGAAAAGTTCAGGTACTTGCCCTCTTTGCTCTGCGCGCGGCTGACCATCCTGGATTGTCCATGGTTGAAGGAGTGGAAGTGTCGGTACAAAATCCGTAGGTTCGAAAGGTTCTTCTCTACTTTCTCAAGATGAAAGCAAACGGTAAGACAGACGGAGCCAAGACGGAGTAAACTGCAGTGCAAGTCCGACGTGATCAACAAACGTAATAGATGTATGATGTAATGCATCCATGCCATGCTTGACTATGTAGTAACGAGCATTTTATTTCCTTTAAACGAACAGGTATGATTCCCTCATCCACTATGTTCGACAATAGTCGTCACTAGCTTGCCATCCTTAACCACAGTCTTCAGCATCTCAGGAATTGGCTGTTCCTCAAATACTCCGTCCTCTTCCCCTTCCACAGGTAGACTGACATTGATCGCACTGCATTTGGCGGTCGAGATCTCAGCTGCAAGACTTGCCTTGGACAGATAGATTTGGCCAGAGTCGGTAGAGTCCAGCTGAATCATGGGTGCCGTGCCAGTCACTTGAAGAGCAAAAGAGGGTGATTTGGTCACGGATATTGAGGACACGACGGAATCAACAAGAACGGAGGTCTTGCTGCAGTTGACTGATGGCAGCATGCCATTAAAATATGCCGCGAGGATAAATAGTTGTTGAACTATACCGAGAGTGATAGCATTGACCTTCCCTTTATCTGGACCGTCGAATTCTTGCATCCGAATATGTTGACGGCTTGGTTCAGCTGACATTCATCTACGACCAAGGATCTCTCGTCTTCTTGATACTCCTGGAAGACCGTCATCAATATACAGTAACCTAAAAGTCCAGAACACACTCACAATGGCCCAAGCCTTTCCCTCCAACGCGAACTTCGCCGGTTTCTTACCCATCAGAGCATGAGGCTTGGAGGGCTTGATAGGCTTCTTCGGAGCTGAACAACATTTATGATTAGAGTCGGATAAGAGAAGATCAGTCCAGGTCTTACGAGTGGCTGTTAAGGTAGGGACGGTACTACTGACCCGAAGAGCAGGATTTTTGTGCGTCATCTCGCTCTTATCTACCTTGCGCAGACCCTTCGTGACTTCTTCTCCACGATTAAGCTGCGCAAAAACTGCTGCAGTACCTCCTTCCGCAGGTATCGTTACTGCAGCAGGTGGTGGTGGTGGTGGAGGAGGAGGAGGAGGCGGAGGTCCTGAAGTGACTTTAGGACCTGCAGAATATTCTAAGAGGTTCACTCCCTATGACCAGTGTAAGTCCTAGGTCACTATCGTCGATGCTGAGAAGACACACCTTGGGGTTCCATGACAGACCCGTCGTATGGAACTCCGTCACATACTTCCTTAGCTCCTCAATGACAGCAACGTATGACCGTACCCACTCAGCATGCTTGGTGTCCCTGGAGAACGAAGGTTGTTAGTTGAGACACATGACGACATTAAAAGCCATACTTGTCCCGGAACTCTTTGATTACACGGTTGCCGTAGTAGAGAACAGAGTCCTTGACCTCTCCAATGTAAGGCCCAGGCTTAGGCTAGAAAAAAAAGCGACTTGAGATGGAGAGAGAAGAAATCGTGGTGGGACGGACATTGATGACCCATCCCACAACGGGGGCGCCCTCTGCGACGACAGTCAAATGGGTGAACCAATCCCTATCCTTCCTGTTCCCTTCCTTTAAACGTGAGATGGATTCGATAGTAGATTGGAAGGGGTTCAAAAGATTCTCGATGTCTTTCTGGTCTGGTTTACGGCAGGCTGAGCTCGTCAGGAGAAGATCGCGCAAGTCTCTGAATTGCTTCTCGACTAGAGAGACCTAGGGGAGCTGTAAGTTGAATAGAGCGGGGCGGTATGAGGGGAGGACTCACGATCTCGACCACCGAAGCCCCAGCAAATGATTTGGTCAGTTCTAGGAAAGGCTTTAACTTTCCATCCAGTACAGCTTCATCGAAAGCGAGAACACTTTTGGGACTCTCAAGAACTTCCATCGTTGACGGGGGCGGAGGTGGTGGAGGCGGCGAGGGTGCTATGAAAGAGCTTGGACTAGGCTCATCCTTGAGATTGAGGTCCTCAGGCTTAGATGCGGCTGGCCATCCACTGGTAGCTGCCAAGTCTTCAATACGCGAAGTCGCAGCTTCTAGACTGGTTCAGACATTCAGAAAAGTTTTGCAGTGGACGAGGAAACAAAGTACCGCTTAATGATAGTCGCAAGCGAATGCAGGCCACCCGACATCCTGGAAGAGTACTTGTGGTTGACTTGTGGTATGTGATCAAGTGCGGCTACGCGAGTAGCAATGGGCCTTAACAACGTTTCTTACTAATCTAATTAGGCACAACGTGATGGAACGTCTGTCCTCATATTTTTGGCCTTCTTACAGGAGACTACATAGGCAGTGAGAGACAAAAAAGATCGCGATATAAAATAAATATTAGAAATGTTCAGACAACTCTACTACCTCTGCTGCCTCCCTTGATGCTTTCTTCTTGGCTTTCTTCCGTCGTCGGCGTGCTCTCTCTTGCTGCTTTGCCCTTTTGAGTTGCTCCTTTGACAGTCCCGGGTTCGCTATCTGATCCAACTATAATGGAAACGAGTCAATGTAAGTGCCACGACATCCCTTCTCGAATACACAGACCTTCTCCAAGAGATGGCGGCGCGCGAGTCGCCTGTTTATTGCAAGTGAGCGCGTTTCCTGACAAGCTATACGAATTCCAGTTGGCCGATGTAGGAGCTGCACGTTGTTTTCTGTCTTATTCACCGACTGGCCGCCCTACACAATGGAAAACAATTGTTGGAAGTCGAGAAAAATCGGCGAGCAGCGACTTACTGGACCGCTGCCTGTATGTTCTAATCAACTCTGGATGGATACTGAACGAAACTTCAAACCATACCGCGTACAAAAGATTCCTCAAGATCCTCTTCTTTTAGTTCGGGAATTATCCGCTGAGAATGTGCTTTTTTAAGGCCAGAATAATACATCCGAGGTGAACTACTGATACTGAGCGCATCATGCATAGGAGCAGCTATTGAGCTGAAAGGTGAGCAGAAGAATCGGAAGAGGCAAGCCTTCACGAAAGAAGATTAACACCTTGAGCCTGTTTATCCCTCTTGCGTTGCCTTCGATTAGATTCCATGGGAGTAGGGGTTTTGACGGTTTCATTAGAACCCAACTCTGTATCTCTCGTGAACCTTATACCTAGAAGCGAAGGGGAGACATTGCTATCAGCGTGAGATACTGCCTGGGTGGACGGGTGTCTATACTCCATGTTTCCTGTTCCGGTCGTCTTGTCGCTTGTACCACATTTTTCCTTAGAAACTCAGCAGCCTCTCGTGAATACGCAGACAGCCGCTCATACGCAACAGGATCTGTTTCTCCACGAGAATTGATAGCGTCGGTGCGAATTTTCAGACGGAAAGCTGGAGAATACGGTGTTCAATGACAACTGCTTAACATAATCAGAGAACTGAACAGACCATTGAGAATTCTTTCGTCGCCTGAGAAAGGTGGGGCTAAGTCACCAGTTATCTCGATGAATGAGAAGCAAACATACCGGCGAATGTCGCCGTCGCTGCACGAAGCAGCTGGCGGTACGCAGACCTGGCTGAAGACTTAAGTTGGGGTGTGATGGACATGGGTTAAAGCCACAGTGCCGCAAGTGCGTGCCGAAACTTACCGAAATCATGGAGTCATGTGACCACAACGCGTTTGCTGTGGCGTCGACGCCTTTTGTTCCACACCAGTACAAAGAACGCGTTCACAACGGAAAAGAATAATTTATTTGCGTTATCATAGTCTTCTTCAATGTTTGGAAGACAAATCACGCGTGTATGTTGAAAATATGCGCTCACGACGATGACTTTTTCTTTTCTTTTCCGGTATGCAAGGCGAATGATGATCCAATCTTGATACTTACAGAAACAGACAAAAGCATCCCAGTATTTTCTCGGAGTCTAGCTTTCTGATCCTACCTGACGGAGGGATGGAAGTCACTGGTATATGAACGGTGTATCTACCCCTGACTGCATAGCATCACGTGCATCACGCGTTCCGTTAGTTTACTGTTAACGGAGTTTCAACTTCAACTTAAACACTTACTCCCATCTCCATCCCACATCCCCTCTTACCTACCTTTTCTGTCGCGCTCCCGCCTATAAAGCTTTACACTCTTCTCTTTAGCATACGCCTGTGCAAAAATAGTCCCTCGACATGTCTACCAAGAGAAT
>RZIO01000003.1:2485916-2496265 GCA_004338095.1 Gloeostereum incarnatum
GCACCACTCTCCCGAGACGAGGATGATTCTTGTCACTCCTCCACCGGTCAATACGCATCAGAGGGCGGCAGTCCTGGCATCACGGAATCCGCCTATGAAACTAGATCGACTGTTTGATACTACCAGGGTCTATGCTGAGGCGGTGAAAGAAGTTGCTGCAAGAGAAAAGGTGGCCTTATTGGATGTTTGGACGAGCTTCTGGAACGCGTCTGGGAAAGAGGAAAAGGTACTCAGCAAGTTTCTCTCCGATGGATTACACCTCACGCATGAGGGATATCAAGTATGAAGCTTTTGTGATAACGTGAACATGATACTTACTAAAAGGCGAATTTCAGATCGTGTTCGAAGGCTTGATGGAAACGATAGAAAAGGAATACCCCGAGCTACATTATGACAGGTTGCGACATGTGTTTCCTCCGTGGGTTTCCCATAGCACGCAAATGTTACTCACTCATCTCTGACATCGTCTCTAGCTGGGCAGAGATCGATCCAAGCAACCTGCGACAGAGTGTCCGGCAGAGAGATGCGATGGCAGAGACAAAACTGAACGGGAGAGCCGGAAGTTGGAACCACGTCACAATTACGTAATTTGATGTATCACGATCACATGATGTTGAACTTTTTTCGTGACGGAAGGACGTGACAGGGTTCGATAGAGGCATCCTGTTCTCAGGACGAGCGGTAAAGGGCTCTGTGATTTTCCTTGGTTTCGTTCTTGTTCGATTTCCCTGTCTTTCTTTTTATGTGCGTCCTTCATTTCTTCCTATCTTCCCCATTGACCTCTTTCAGATCGCGGGAAAATTGGACCTACATCGGTACATAAGCCTGGCAGCTTCCTTTCCGTGAGAATGTCTTTCTTCTAGCTTTCACTTGCTGACAAGATACTTTCAGGCGCGGCGTCCTCCGACAGCAACATTCCTTCCCCCTTCAAGGTAAAATTTTCTGCCTTCTCGATTAGACCTCGTAATCCTGTCTGGGGTTCAACTTTGGCAACAATGGCCTCCAGCGCGTGTCATGCCCATCTTAGGCAAAATTATCTTTATTTAGACTCATAGTTGACTCCCATTGTCTCAGGTTAACTCCGCCATAAATTTCAACGAACATTGGTGAGCACGCTTTCTCTAGTCTACCATCACATTGGTGTGTCTGTCATCCTTACCGTGCCTTCTCGCTCTTGCTCATTTAACTTCCCTCTTTCACTCAATCTCATCATGTTCTCTTCGGACTTCTCACATTCAGAACCAAAGCACAAGAAACAAAAAAGAACCACAATACCTGACGACTCCACCGATATCGATATGTCTTTCCGCTCCTCTTCGGCGCAATTCCTCCGTGCACCCTCCTTCACCTCGGCTAGATCTCGTCACTCTGAGAATATCCAACCCCGGGATGATATAGACGACTTTCTCTCTTCAGATCTTGAACTGTCATTTGCCTCTAACGTTTCTTTGAACTCACCTCCGCGCGAATCCCTTCCCCTGACCCCCGACAGCGAATATCCTAAGCCGATGGATATCTCGCCCTTGCCACCTCCTAAACTGGTCGCGAAACCTGTAACATCCAGGCCCCGCGCATTCACTTCTGCAGCGCGTCTGTTCGGCAACGATGTCAGCAACAATATACCATCCCCGCGATATCACGAAGCGCCTGCCTCGGTCAAATCAGGATCCATACAGTCGAGCTCTAAGCGAACGCAGCGAGCAGCGCTGCCTATGGAGTGGCTCCATGGAGGACGGGACACTGAGCAGACAAGGAATGACATGATTGATGTGAGTCCATTAATGCCTTCTTCATAATGCCACAGAGAACTTATGGGCTTTGAGCAGATGCTTCCTTCACCGGGAGGTGACGCAATGGATGTCGATTCCTCTTTCCGAGTCGATGATACACCCTACGAATATATCCCGCCGCAGTCAGCAGCACCAACGGTGACTAGCTTTAATAATCTCTTCTATGAAACATCTTCCCCGCGGCGCTCGTTTGAATCTCCCCCGGGGCCTCAGTCCAAGAAACGGCGGTCTCATTCCCCGAGTGTTGTCGAGCACGATCGCTCCTCATCTTCCTCTCCACCTCTTCCTTCCTCTCCAGCGCAACGCAAGTTTGAACGTATTGCAGGTGGCCCTACTGGCTCAACCTTTCCCAAACCATCATTGGAAGGCTTAGGCTCCCCGCCGCCGCCTAACCTCTTAAAGCGATCCCGCCGCCCCGCCCTGTCTGCCATGGTTCAACCATCGGGCGCACATGGGCTCAAATCCGCATATTCCGTGCTTGGATCATCTGGCTCTCTGGAGTATCAGGCATCAGCTCTAGGGCTACCCCCTGCCAGGAGAGCCTTCTCGGCTCTACTCCCCCCCTCAGCTGTGACCGAGCAACATTCCGACGAATCGTCTTTTGAAAGCGGCGGGGACATGTCCTCGCCCGCGCAAGCGTATGCTCAACGGCAGGCCATCAAGACCATCCGGCGGTGCGATGGGACGGAGGACTTCAGGCCTCTCACAGGTGTTACTGCTCTGGCTCTGAATGAGAGCCCAAGCAGGAACTTCCTTCAAGGTGGCCTTCCAGGGTTTGGTGATAATGAGGCGCACGGCAAGGTTCTACCTTGTCATCGCGTCACTGAAGACGGCTTAATGAGAATCAAATCGCACACGGTAAATCCTACTTGCCTTTGGAACCGAAATTCTATTTACTAGGGAACTTCAGCTCGACGAACTTCTTGACGGTAAATACGATGCCCACATCCGCGACTTTCACGTCATCGATTGTCGTTTCGATTACGAATACAATGGCGGGCATATCCCTGGGGCGGTGAACATCAACACACCAGCCCAGGTCGAAGCACTTCTTCTTGGACCTAGTCTGATGAAACCTAAGCCCTCCGTCAGCGGTGACGCTGTCAAAAAGACTGTATTGGTGTTCCATTGCGAGTTTAGTGCTAAGAGAGCTCCCACGTTGTAAGTTCCTTCTTATATATACCATGACCTGTCGCTAACTTTCTCTCCAGTGCAAAGCATCTCCGGGCCAGGGATCGTGCCGTAAACAACCACGTCTACCCCAAGATTCACTATCCTGAAGTGTACATCTTGGAAGGTGGCTATTGTCAGTATTTCCAGACATCCGGTGCACGTTGCGAGCCTCCGGCATACGTGCGCATGGACGATCCCACTCACGCCGCCTCCCGCCGTGAAGATCTCGACCAGTTCCGGAAGACGAAGTTTGGACGGCACAAGTCTTATGCCTATGGCGACATGACTAGCAAGAATTATGTCTCCGCACAGCAATCCAAGAGGAATACGGCTCCCTGTGGAGGGCCGCCCGCCCTTTTCGCTGCTGCTTCTGCGGCGCGCTCGCGTCGCGGAGGAGGTGCCCCTCTTTCCACCCTTTCGGAGGACGCCAACCTCACGGGCGATGGGGACGACACCGACTTGGACATTGGCGACAGTCCGTGCCCCCCCTCCCACTAAGGCCACGCTTTCCAGAGGAAAGAAGCCAGCAACACGCGTTCTATCGCGTGCGGAAACATATGGCCCTACACGCATGCCGACCTTCGGTTTGTAAGGCCCATCAATGACTCCAATCGTTCATCTGTGCCGCTCTTCTGCTCCTTGTCTTTGTACCCATTGTTCTTGTCACTCAACGAACCTTCACGTTCTACTCACGGCATGACATTCATTCTTTGCAATGCTTTTAATGTCTGCTCATGACACAAGAATCGGTCGCGATATATTCTTTCCTTTCTAGCATTCATAACGACGGTAACATTCGCCGTCAATGTTTATCTCAATCTCTTCCGTCCATCTATGGCCCCTCATCTGTATGCAACTAGCACTGCCCGCACTACACGGACGTGTACCATCTCATCATCCACAATCTGTTTTGACCATTTCACTATGGACTACGTATTTTTTAGGTCGCTAGTCATGCCTACATATCGTGCGCAATCGCCCCACTTGATTCTCTCGCCTCTGTTTATTTATTGCTGTCGCTGCCTTGTGTATATAATGGTTTTTTCTTCTATTTTTACTGTTTTTTGAGATACAGATCCTTTTTTTCTCGACACGGGCGTAGAACCATTTTTTCTTCTTAGTTCCGCGTACAACTTAACACTCGCATGCCTATCGTTGAATAAAGTGCTGGCGTGTTTCCGCTAACCTTGGACGCATTGACAACAAATTGACGCAGTCTTAGTGAATCACAAATCCTCACTCCTGCCATCTGCCTAACTGATGAACATAGCAAGGTCCCAGAAGCCAACGTGCTGACGCGCTGACGACTGGGACACCTTCGAATTCATCTTTCCGATACTCAATGGCGGCGATGTTTGTGCATGTATTTTTTTTCAATTGTCAACCATCACCGACGTGCGTCTCATCTGAAGATTTCTTCACCCACAAGTGAATATCCAATCGCTCAATGTTCCAACGAGATCCTAGAGCTGGAGCGTTCCTGGGAGGAGACCGGATTTCTGGCCAAGATATTCGTGATCAGAATGGTATGTCATGCGATAGACTTGGTGGATGCTGGTCCTCATTCACAACAGTTATCGCGGCGCAATCCATCGCGAATATCGTGAAGAGCTCTTTGGGTCCCCTTGGGCTCGATAAGATGCTCGTCGATAACATAGGAGTACGTGTTTTCTGTCCCTAAGTGTACGATATTCATAGAATATATTGTACAGGAAGTCACCATCTCGAATGATGGTGCTACGATCCTGGGCCTTCTCTCGGTGGAAAACCCCGCTGGTCGTATCTTCGTCGATCTGGCTCAGAAGCAGGATAAGGAGGTTGGAGATGGAACGACGTCTGTCGTGATCATTGCGGCAGAGCTTCTGCGCAGAGCAAACGAGCTAGTGAAAGCTAAAATCCATCCCACCACTATCATCACTGGGTATCGGCTCGCTTGCCGCGAGGCGGTAAAATTTATGCAGGATCAATTGAGCGTAAAGGTGGATGTACTGGGGAGAGAGGCACTGGTAAATGCCGCGAAGACAAGCATGTCGAGCAAGATCATTGGCAAGTAAGTCTATACGATTGTATCTTCCTTCCTCTCTTTGTGCTCAACTTTCACAGCGACGATGATTTGTTTGCACCTATGGCTGTTGACGCGATGTTAGCCGTTAAAAACGATCAATATGAGGGGAGACATTAAATATCCCGTTAAGGCAGTCAATGTTCTCAAAGCTCACGGGAGGAGTGCCCGTGAATCTTTGTTCGTGCCAGGATATGCATTAAACTGTACTGTGTCTAGCCAGGGTATGTCTTTTGAGCTGCTCGGTGCTTTACCTGCGCCTCAACCGGCCTTTTTACTTCTAGCGATGAAGAAACGAATAACGAACGCAAAAATTGCTTGCCTGGATATCAACCTCCAGAAAGCAAGGATGCAGCTCGGTGTGCAGATCCTCGTCGACGATCCGAACGAGATTGAAGAAATTCGAAGACGGTACGTGGCTGAACCCAGTCGATCGAACACGGATACCCTAACAGCCTTTTGCAGAGAGGCGGAAATAACCCTCGAACGCATACGCAAAATATTGGCTGCTGGAGCGAACGTCATCCTGACCACGAAAGGTATTGACGATCTTTGTTTAAAGGAGTTCGTGGAAGCGGGAGCCATGGCCGTACGTCGGTGCAGGAAGGAGGACTTGCGGCGGATTGCGAAGGCTACTGGTGGACAACTAGTGTCGAGCCTTGCCAACCTTGAAGGAGAAGAAACTTTCGAGGCAAGCTCCCTCGGAATTGCAGAAGAAGTTGTCCAGGAGCGGATCTCCGACGATGAACTCATCTTGATCAAGGGTACCAAGGTGGTCAGCTCTGCATCCATCGTTCTTCGAGGTGCCAACGATTACATGCTGGACGAGATGGAGAGAGCTCTTCACGACACTTTGTCGGTCATCAAGCGGACACTGGAGAGCGGTTCTGTTGTACCTGGAGGAGGTGCTGTGGAATCCGCATTGAGTATCTATCTCGAAAACTTTGCGACGACACTGGTATGGTTTCGCTCTAGTTTCGTTGACTCATGACTAAATGTTGCTTTCCAGGGATCACGAGAACAGTTAGCGATTGCCGAATTTGCAAGCGCGTTGTTGTCAATCCCAAAAACTCTGGCTGTGAATGCAGCGAAGGACTCTACAGAGCTTGTCGCAAAGCTTCGCTCTTACCATAATGCAGCGCAAAATGCACCTGCCGGCGATCCCAAGAAGGCTTTGCTTCGTTACGGGCTTGACCTTATGAACGGTGAAGTGCGGGACAATGTCGCTGCCGGCGTCCTGGAGCCTACTATGAGTAAAGTGAAAAGTTTGAAGTCTGCATACGAAGCCGCAGTGTCATTGCTAAGGATTGATGATGCTATCCAATGTCTACCTGGTGAGTCTGTCTGTGTGTGCTGAGTGTGCACCCATGTTGATGGTTATCTTACAGAACCGAAAGGAGAGCCAGACCCGCACAGTCACTAAGCTTGCTGCCGGATAGAGAAATTTTTGTAAAGTAGCTGCAGTGCGATTGTGTACATTCATAAAATAATTACGCGTGGCCCGACGAGAGGACGCGTATGGTCACGTGCTCAGAATCAGGTTTGAACTTGAAAGGCTGAAGGCCATTGAAGGCAACTCGCATGCTATGCTTGTCGGACGACTATTTTGATCTATCCAAGCTCCCCGATTTTCTGTGATATCTTATGCACTCTTCTGGTGTTTTATGTTTTCAACATAACTTGTATTCATCATGGAACCACAACATACGCCTTCATTCATGCCCCAGCTCGCTCAACGTTTTCAAGCCCTAGTTTGGGCGTGTATCAACGCTGATCTTACCCGTACTGCCATATTTTATGCAGAACGATACTTTGCTATGGAGCCACATAGTCACGACGCACGACACCTTTATGCCACTGCCCTCATTCGCCACGGGCAGATTTATTCTGCTCTCTGCCAGATCGATATTCCTCGGGACGAGCAGTGCAGTGGCTGTTTGGATATCAAGGCCAGGTGCTCCGCTGCGCTGGGCCGACATCGGCAGGCGCGTGAAGCAATGGAGGAGTGTATGCACGATGTAACCTACGCGTCGTCATGTACGTTCTCTGCAACCTTTCTGCCGATCAAATATCTTACTACACCTCTTCAGCCTCATCTCCTCCTAAATATCCTCATCAGCTCTCAGAAGAAGCGTTCCTGCATTGTCGTTCAGGTTCTATGGCTTTCAAAGGAAACCTTCCCGAAAAGGCGTCAGCTAGTTTTCGCCAGGCTTTGGTGTTGAACCCCTTGCTATGGGAAGCTTTTGAAGGGTTGTGCGCACTAGGTGTGTAAGTAAATCTCCCTGAACAAACTTGCCCCTTGACGCCAAGATTAGGCTCCGTTCCCGAGATCGACGAGATATTACCCCCACGCCCTCTACCTGTTAAACCTACTAAACGAGCACCTCCTGAAGACAATCGTTCAAAGCCAGGTGTTCCTACCATGCCAGTTCCCTCCGGCGTAGGGTTTTTTACCCCTGAAGCTGGCCCATCTGGCGCTCTGTTCCGAAGTTGGAAGCCCGAGTCCAACCATCTGCAGGCATTTAGACTGAGTTCTCTTACCCAACCCCGCGATTCAATGTGAGCTCAAACCATTGCCCAAAGTGTTTGAGAGCTAACCTGTTCTCAGCGGCACAAACGATTCGTTTTCTCCTGCTGACACAACCTTTCAACGTAACCAAGGACTGAGACCAACAGGTTCTACTCAGCCTCATGTCTCTCGACCTCTTTCTTCTGCTGATGAAGCCGGTCCTGTACCGAAAAAATTGCGCTCTACAGGACGCTTACCAGAAGTAATCAAGTCGTCGAAGCTCAACAAGTTGGCTTTTGACGACCCTTCCAAGAAAGTGGGTATATGAGAATAATATTCTTTCCGCTCGCTTACAAATAGCCGGGTCAGGCTTCGTCGTCCAGGAACTCCGCAACTGCAGGCAAGCCTACCGGTGGAATGGCAGGCTCTGGTACTCGAAGAAGTACACGCCTGTTGAGCGGCGCAGGCTTGAAGCAGCATGCTTTCAAAGTATTTTTTCACATCTGCAATGCCCACAGATATCTCACCTCTTTATCTAGTCATCCCCTAGAGACCGGCGACGTCCTGCCCAAGAACGATCTCGATCCATTGACTCTGAATTTGACGAAGACGGCTTCTCGCCTGGAGAAGCTGCATATCCGCCATCGCCGCCTTCCAATGCGCATTCTCCGCGATCTGAGCGTTCTGCATCTCCTGTAAACGGGGCTTCAAATCGTGAACAAGAGCTTCAAGAAGCATTTGAAATGGAGCAGGTGGAATACTATCTCTACGATCTTGTCCGAAAGTTTGCCAGCGCGACGCGATCTTTGACGTTCTATGACTCGCAACGGTGCATTGCGGACCTGGAGCAGCTTCCCTCTTGTCATCAGAAAACGCCATGGGTTGTGTCTATGGTTGGCAAAGCGCATTATGCGAACTTGGATTATTCTTCTGTACGTAAGATTTTGCGGTATCCCCATTACTTTTCCTCATGGTCACGTTTCTCAGGCTGAGCGAGCTTTCAAGGCCCTTCGTTCCTTAGATCCAGCTAGGCTATGGGACATGGAAATATACTCAACATTGCTATGGCATCTCCAGCGCCCTGTCGAACTCTCCTTTCTTGCCCAAGAGCTCCTCAATATTGACCCGAAATCTGCAGAAGCATGGATCGCTATCGGAAATTTGTTCTCTTTGCAAAGGGAGCGACCACAGGCTTTGACCTGTTTTCGGCGGGCTACTCAAATGGATCCATCGTGTGCCTACGCTTACACACTCAGCGGGCATGAATCTATAGACGACGATCTTGAGAAGGCGGTAAATTTCTTCCAGCGCGCCCTGCATGTAGATGCACGCCACTATAATGCGTGGTATGTTCTGCCACTCGCTCTCTTTTATCCTCTCATGACCGGTGCGTATCCCCGTAGGTATGGTCTGGGCACTTGCTACCTAAGGCAGAGCAAGATACGACTAGCGGAATACCACTTTCGTAAAGCGTCTGAGATCCACCCGACAAATGCAGTGCTTCTGGGTTGTGTTGGGCTGGTCGGTTGTTTGAATAACTTTTCCTCAGGGCTATCTTGCTAACACAAAAATGTAGACCCTGGAACGACGTGGAGACCGCACGGGTGCTCTTGCCATTTTCACCGAGGCTTGCAGGCTGTCACCCAAGAATGCTCTTACTAGATTCCGGAGGGCCAAAATCTTAACAGCTCAGAAACGATATCACGTTTGTGCCCTTCTCTGGTCGTTTTTGTTCCATCCTCAGTCTTTATTCACAGGAGGCTATTGAAGATCTCGAGTATCTTCGCAGCCACACTCCAGACGAAACAAACGTGATCTTCCAGCTTGCGAAGGTTTATCGGTTAGTCGGTGACGAGGTCAAGTCTGCTCAGCTGTTGGCGATTGCCCGTGACATTGCTCCGAAAAGTCTTCAGAAGATTAAGAAGCTTCTAGACACGGTGAAAGATGAACCTGGAGATGATAACATGGACGAAGGATGATGTAGGACATTCTTTGTAAATATGCAGTGACCGGTTCTTGCATATTATTATCATTCTGCTTTTGCCTATATGACTATGTCTCATTATTCTTTGACAGAGTCCAAAGTGCGCCACAAGTTGCCTATCGGTCGGAGGAGCCGATGATCGAGTTTGTCGAGTCATAAGTTGTGACTATATAAGAAGGTGGCTCGATTTATGATTCAGCGCTCGTCTCCTGTTCTTGCCCAGCATGTCACTATAAGCGCTCTTCGACTTTAAGCGTATTTCTCCCTCCTATTTCGCCACGAAACATAAGACTTCCAGGTGGATACTTAACAAGCATGGTGAACACTCTAGCACGCACTACCAGTCTAGGGTCTCTGCTTTTCGAGCCTTTCGTCACCGAACGTATACACCGCCCGTAATCCTGCTCCAACGTATCATATGTAAATTCTCTCATACTTCTAATGATTATCTTGCTAACTATGCAGCAGCATAGTGCCTGGAATTCAAATTCAGCTTTATCATATCTACCTATGTCTTCTCAACCTTCCAATCTCTTTTCCTTGGCGCTCTCCAAGCTGCAACTGTCCGTTAGCGGAAAGGACACCTACAGCTTGCATCGCTGGGTACTCCTGAAGAATTCTATTTCACTTCCCCTCTCTGCGCCACAAGAGCATATCGCAAGTAGTCCTCAACCAGCCGAACAACCCGTCTGTTCTGAGGATGAAGCTCTCGTAGACGACGAAGTTGATTCGTTCATGTTTCCAGACGCCGATGTATTCCTGGAACATCCAACGACGGATGTGAAGGCCTCTGAGGCTGAATGGTTGAACTCGCTACTGGAGACACTGGGA
>RZIO01000003.1:2500977-2511513 GCA_004338095.1 Gloeostereum incarnatum
ACTTGAGGGTGATGTTCCGGAACTCGACCGTTTCTAGAAACTGGGGGAGAAGTATGTGTCGATCCTATGTCTGCAAAGAACAGAATAATCATACCCGGTTCAAAAGGAGATCAATAACGGTGGTCTCAAAGATGTAACCCAATGGGATCCAGTTCAAGAATCTCAACAGGGTCTCCAGAGTTGCTTTGATCAGAGACGTCTTATTGGCTTCCTCTAAGACCTCCGAACAGAGCTTGAAGATGTCTGAGAATTCCCCACACATTTGATTCTTGAGATTCTTGATCTTCGTCTGTGTCATTTGTTCTGCAGAGAAGTCGAAGATTTCTTCCGACAGTAGTTTCAAGATAACCATGTTGTTCTCGCACAGAGAAAGGTTGGTCTTCGAAGATTCGACGAGTTCGGTGATGAAGTTTGGCCAGTTATGAGGCCACTCTTGTTTGAGAATCTTATGAGGCATTTCCTATTCAGTGCAAGGTAGTTAGGCTAAATGGGATGGTAATGCGTACTTGAATGAGCGCCAGATTGAGCTTGTTGACATAGGTTTTCTCCTTCCGCAACGTCGTCTCATCTGAAGCAACCTTGACGGTGGCGCCAACAACAAAATTTCGGATACCTTTAGATCATCCAGTGAGCATGTGCTCCAAGGTGTTTGAGCAGAAAATAGTTCAATACCTTGTCGTTGACCTTCAGGGAGAGTTTTCCATCTTGTCGTAATCAGTTTCTCAAGGATCTGAAGACCGATGTACTGGAAACAAATGTGAATACAGATCTATGTGGATGAGCCAATATAGTTGAACCTTGGCTTGAGGAAAAGATGATCGTTCGAGTAGATCAGGTACTCTTGTCCAAGCGTCGGGGTGTTCTTGGAACTGGGTTAATATCTGCTGAGCCAGTTGTTGCTAGACGTGATTAACGCGGATCAGACAAAAACTCTGGTAAGGGATTAGAAGGTTCGAACCTCCTTAGTTGAGCTACTCGTGTAGAAGGCCATAACGACCCTGTCCATGAGATTCACATCGAACTCTTTCGAGAAATCGAGTAGGGCCTGGGGGTTGATATCGGTAAATTATGGACAAAGATCCAAAACGCTGAAAAGGATAAGTACCTCCATTATGAGGGATGTTAGGGAGCGGGGAATTCCAGTATGATAAGTAGCAGTGACCGACGATCTGAAGGTGCAAGTTGCAACTTGAACCCTAGGTCCAGTTACTCATGTCACGTGTGATAATCGGACCGGAGCAGATGACTAATTGTGGTGTTTCGGCGTGACCGTCACGTCCTACGCGCTTTTCTCCTTCAACCGATGACCATCGCTCGAGGGATGGAATTCATGGCCAATTGTAATTCACCTCCATTTCAGAAAATTCCACCTATGATTAACGGTGATTCCTAAATAATGTTGCATTTCCACCCCCATTTACTAACTCAAACACGTTTCGAACACATTCAGAGGCTTCCACAAGTTTGGCGGAATTAAAGAACGGCAAGGTTGCATTTAAGCAGAAACCCATTTCTTTTGAGAAGCATTCCGAGACTCTTAAAGGTAGATACGCGTCCTGTCACTCTTTGTCGCAGCTGACCCACATTGCCAGAAATCGTTAACTTTCGTGAGATGCTCCAACAACGCGTCGATCAGAAAGCCTCGCCCTTGAAAGAACTACCTGACGAGCACAAGCCACTCATTGCTAAACTTGCTCACGAAAGGTGACGCGCATTTCTTTCTGAAGTACGATATCCTTTGACATATCCCCAGCGACAAAACCCTCTCTGTCCTCGCGAAACATGTTCGCAACCAGCTCCTGCCCGACAGAGATGAGGATGAAGATCTCTACATAGCATCAGCTGCCTCCCTTCCCCTCGTTACGGTGGAACGAGCGATCGAATCTACTCTAACACGTCGCAATTACGGTCTAGAGCCGCCACCAGAACTCGGGATGAAAATACCTCCTAATACCTCTGTGTGGAGATGGGAGGTAAATCACCGGGACTGGCTACCGAAGAACACACGCGACAAAGCCGAGGTCAGACGCGCGGAGAGAGTGTCGGTATGTCCGCCTCGCGTTAAACTCCTACACCAATATCTGATTGTACCTTCTAAGGCCAATAAGGACCTTATTGCACAATTCCTGGCCTTGCCAGAGTATGAACGTGCCGCTATTTTTTCTATGCACAAAGGCGCCGGGAGACCACCGAAGGAGAGAGTCAAGGGCAATGCTGCAACGTATGACCAGGCCATCGACCTCAGTGCTGGCTCGTCTTCTGTTGCCGGTCCTTCCCAAGTGGCCTCGACCGTAAATGGGCACCTCGAAAGAGAGAAAAAGGAAGATTCTGTGAGTAACCGTTGTTCTGCTGGTGACCCACGAAGTTGAATCGCCTTGCTCCGTCTCTTAAGCCCACTAGAGCTAAGACAAAACCAAAGAAAACTACTAATCCTGAGAAGTTGGCGAAAGTCTCGTATTTCCTACGCCCAGTTTTACTACAAATGAACTGACATGCTTTTCAGGAGAGAGAGAAGGTTAACAAGAAACGCGTCAAAACTGAAAAGGAGAAGAAAGACCACGACATCCACACCAAATCCCGATCTCTGATGGCCAATTTCTTTGGAAAATCCAAGCTATCTGACTCTCCATCTTCAAAATCGAAAGGCCAGGAACCGTTTACACCCGACGCTTCGGTGGCAGGGAAGAGTAAGGGCGATTTTGAACGGATCTTCAAGCCCTGCGTGGTTAAAAAAGATGCCGAGATGGCGCCAATCAACTGGTTTATCGAGTCTAGGACACGCGAAAGGCAGCGTAGAGAGTTATCCAAAGAGGTTATAGTTCTTGACGGTGATGACGACCCCCAGACGCCATCCATCGGTGATGTGGAAATGCTTGACGCCGCAAAGCCAGACCATCAGGCAGATGTTGCTGTCTTGAGTACGCCAGGTGAGCGGCCCTCTCCACGGCGGCAATTCTATTCTCATACTTTAAGTTTCCAGCTCGCTTTTGTTCTATCCTGGCATCCTTACCATCCGGTTTGAAGCACCCGCCTTCTCGTTCTCTACCATCGCATCGAAACCAGCTGAAGACGCGGATAATAAGGCCTACAGTCCGCGAACTTGTTAGCAAACTATCCGAAGCTGAGATCTCGGGCGATATTGCTATGGTTCGGGAAATCTTGTCGAGGCTTGCATCTCGTACCGTGTTTCCGGCGAAGGTCCTTATCTTCCATGATGATGCCCGTCCAGGCTATCTGGGAACATGGACGCGGAATTCTAATATCATTGGCCCTCGAACGCCATTCGCTCGTGACTCCTTGGAGTTTGACTACGCCTACGACAGTGGCGAGGAGTGGGAAGATGAACCCTCCGGTGATGCGGATGATGTCGACGATGCCGACGATGAGGAGGGAGAGGCCGAAGATCAGGATTCTGATCTGGATAGTTGGCTTGTGGACGACGATGAGGATTTGGAGCCTGGCACACCACTGGAAGAGCGGGGTGATGGCTTTCCTATCCCGGATATTATTGTGCCTCCATCGAAGCGGAAGGCCCAGGACACCGAAAAGAAGGACATGGTCAAGAAACGGAAGGTCGTTGTTCCCCTAGTACCCTTTGCTAAGGGTCCATTCTGGGAAGAAAGCATCACGCGATGTAAACACGAAATCTTCAGGCCCTATCAGATGAAGCTCTTCAACGGTCCGTGGTTCTGTCTTTTCGTGTTTCGGATTCTGAAGCTTTCTGGTGTTACAGACTCACCTTTGCCATTAGATCCTTTCGCCTTTGTCTCAACTTACGGAGAGAGGTCAAAACCACAAGCCGCTCGGAGCGAGAAGGACGCTGTTTTCGCAGTTCCGCCTGTCCCCTCCCGACCTACTGTTAACGGCGGGGCAACTGCTGCCTCCGTCGTGCTGCCTTCTCAGGTGCCAGGTACGTCCACGGTAATAACCGCCCCGAAGAAGTTTGGAGCACCTCCGAAACACCCGTTCCCGGATGCCCATCTTCCCTACCTGATCGCCAAAATCACATCTCTAGAAGCTGCCAGCCTGACCACGTTGGTGGAAATGGTGTACCAAGATCTTCGAGCTGAGAAGGTGAAGAAAAATGCTATCGAAGCGAAGGTACGGGAGATTGGAGAGAAGGACGAAAAGAAGAAAGTATGGGTTGTCAAGATTCAGGAGGTACCGGCTTCAGAAATGGCTACAGAAATAGCCATTTCTTAGCTTGGACTTTAAGTTTGCATGTCAGTGTATATAATTTATATCTATATCTCACTCTGTTCTTATTCACAAATTGGGACTTCGGAGTCGCCGCCGACTACAATTGCAAAAGACTTGGAGGCTCACTTTACAGCCTGGTTGACTTTCAATCCTACTTCAAGGACCCATAGCTCCTCATCTCCACCATCACCGAGCGCCTTGTCCGCCTCAGCGAAAACGATAGCGCATTGTGATTTCTGCCGAGCATCCAGAGTTGGATGTAAAACGACAATATCGTGAAGCTGGCGGCGCGTTCAAGAAAAGCTCGAGGGGAGGGTCAAAACGATTACCTGTGCAAGGACCTGCGAAGCAGAGTAGCCTTCTCTTATCAATACCTTGACTTTCTGCCGTATGTGATCAAATCCCTTCTTCTTGGGCCCTTCGACGTCCATAGCATTCTCGTCGAGAATATCGAGGCCTAATGCTCGAGCGAAGTCGTTGATTACTGGGGTTGGGACAACCCCTGCGATCTCTTGGATGTCGGCTGGCGTGATAGGAGTCGGTGGATTGGTCGAGGAAGAAAGACGCGAAGCAGACTGGAGGTATGTAATAGCACGACGGAGATCTCCGTGGGATGTGCTTATCAAAGTTTCCAAGACAGAGGGAGACAAAGATATTCCCTCTTCGTTTCCTATGCGCCCAAGACGCGTAGTAGATGAGGAAGCAGAGAGGGGCGTAAATCGAAATTTAGAGCAGCGGGAAGCCAATGGTTCGATAATTCTAAATGGCACATAGTACATCAAGAGCATAGGAGAAGCAAAAATGATGACTTCGCTGGACTCACCTTGTCACATAATTGCACACTAAACAGAATCTCGTTATTCTGGCGTATGTTTCCATGATCCGCCGCAATGCGCCCTGGGCATCCTGGGTCATTGAATCGGCTTCGTCGAGTATGATAATCTTGTAAGGTGGACAAGGGTAGGTCTCTCCATCAGAAGCTATAGTTTGAGCTCGAGGCGTTTGTCGAGCAAAATTCTTGATCTTGTCGCGAACAATGGAGATGCCACGCTCATCGGACGCGTTCAATTCCAAAACACGGTTCCGAAAGTTATCCGGTCTAGATGAAATGACCTGTTTGGCTGCCGTAGACTCATTTCGCGCCCAGGAAACTCACCCAAACAATTGACGAGCCAGCGCAAGAATTGTAGATGTTTTACCAGTTCCCGGAGGCCCATAAAAGAGCATATGAGGGAGCTAAAAATATTTTAACATCCTTTAAATTGAGGCAAGAGCTTTGAATACGCACATTTGTAGATGTTAGAGTCTTCTTGAGCACCGCGATTGTGTGGTCTTGTGCAGACACGTCGTCGATCGTTTTAGGTCGACTAGAGGCCAGTGAGTATTGAATCGTGCGATAAGTAGGACATTTGACAGACTATTTCTCCACCCATGGTTGCAGAGCAGGATCTACAACATGCTTTTGCTCTTTTTTCGAGGATGGCTGATGATAGAAGAAAGACATGAAGATATGTGACGGGGTGCACGTGCTAGCGCATAACGCGTTTGATACTGCGGCTTGAAGTGGAAGCCCTCACTCAAAACATGTTCAGGCGCTCTTTGGCCGGTCTTTCTGCCACATCTGGGATAAGAAGAGTACATTCTCAGGCCTCCAGATTATCTCGCTCCATGCCAATACGCACAGTACTCGCTGCCTCTGCATTTACAGGGGGGACTGCTATTCTTTGGTTTACCCAAAAAAGCGTGGTCTTCAATGATTCTGATACCCAAGCTCCTCCTGAATCGCAGACATCACTATTCGAGTCTAAACACGTACAACGTAATCCTGATTCCCTCCAGTCATTAGTTTGGGGTTCCAACAAGTACGTGTTCGCCGCACTATCATTCGTTTGGTCCGCTGATCTATTGTCTCTTAGGTTCCAAACTCTCATACCCGGGGACTCTCAGACCGATTCGGTCAGAACTCCTTCTGCGGTTGCTTGGCTAGAGAATGTAGCCCTCCGTGATTTGGCCCTCCATGAGATGCATGCTGCCTGTGTCGACGCTCGAGGAGACGTCTATCAGTGGGGTGTTGCTTTCTTTGGCGACGCAGCATTCTCTAACCGAAAGCCCATGCGGACCCTCCGAGGAAAGGTAAAGTATATAGTCTTCTCTTATGACTTCCTTCGTTCATCGGCGCCTAGAACATCGTGCAGTTGCAACTCACCGGATCCCAAGTCTTTGCTTTGTCTGCTTCAGGGAGGATATATACATTTTCGGCATACCGTTCGAAGCAAGAGCTCCAAGTTGGAGCATCTACTCCATCTAGTTCTCCCTGGTGGGGTACCGGCTGGCTGTGGGGTGAAGAAGAAGCCATCGACTTTACCGAAATTGTCCCAAGGGGTACCCTGTCTTTCCGAGAGAAGTACGCGAGTATGCAATTTGTCCCGCCCAGAACGTTCCCACTTATCGCAACTCTAGATTCAGTTCCATATCAACTGGCACAGATCACTTATTAGCTTTGACGTCCTCTGGCCGTGCATTTGCGCATCCGATAACCGATCAAGCCAATGCTTTTGGTCAACTTGGAGTTCGAAGAATTGAGATTCATGATTCATCTTCCCCTTTCCCACATGCTACCATCCCGGTGGATTTGGTTCCGAAGTCTCTTTCCAACCCATTCGCGAAAGCCACCGTTGCTGCTCAGGGTTCATCGACGTCCGACTCGTCAGAGCAACAGGCACATCTCCGTCTGGACGGCATCCGATTCTGCCATTATCTCTTCGAAATACCCTCTTTGAAGGGGCTGCAGATCGCAAAACTTGAGGCAGGCGGACGAAGCAGTTTTGCACTGTTGTCGTCTGGCAGGGTACTTGGATGGGGAGCCAATCAATATGGGTAAGAGATCTTAATGCATCAACGCGCATAGGTTTAAACAGTGGTACAGACAGATCGGGTTGGGTAATAATGTTGTCGTTGATACAATAACTGTTCCGACAGAAGTGGTTCTTTGGCGATCTAATTCTCGTCTTACTGAGAGCAGATGCAAAGATATTTTCGCGGGTTCGTGCGGGTCCGCACGACATGCTTGCCGCTGTATGCTGACATTGGCACAGGTGGCGATTTGACATCTTTTGTTGTTGAATGCTCTGGCAGCTCATCACATTCTGTCGATGTGTTGATGTGCGGGAATGGTCAATGGGGTGGATTAGGCAACAATTTATACACCAATGTGCAACCTTCGCCCATCCATGCCAGAAACGTCAGTCAACTGACCGAGTGTAATTAAATGGTCCTCTGCGTACTCTATAAACAATGACTAATCGTTTCACATTTTGTAGACAATGACGATACGCAAAGCTTGCAGCCGATACAACCTCACACCATGAGCATTTCTCCAACAGGACACGTCCTGCTCACCCTTGACACGACGGGAGGCCGTGATCTCCTCGTGTGGGGGAGGGGCCAGTTTTTTGAGCTCGGCAACGGTAAGAAATCGAGCCTGGCGCTCCCTTCAACAATGAAAACTCCCGAGGGAGAAAGGGTCTTACTGCGACAGAGGAGAGCCAAGGTGTGGGGTATCAACGGGAAGCTATGGAAGAATGTTGTCGTCGAGCAAAGGGCGTTGGCTGGCTATGGAAACAGTATTGTATACTGGAGAATAAGTTGATTCCACAAACAACCTCTTGCCTGCAAAGAATTGAATATCGATTACCTGGCCCTTGGGCCTTGGGTACCGGCTTGGGTGACTGCGGCACCGGCCCCGGGGGCCGTTATTTGTCCCCTGTCTTATTTTAATTGCCTCCTTGCCAATGCAATGAGGCATTCAGCTTCTCACCCTCTTACTTCCGCCATCTCAATCGCACCTTAAAATAAGGTTTTCTTTCCTTCAATCTACCGGTGCTTGAAGTGCACGATACCTCTGATAGATCACATTGCAATCACGTCTCGGTGTAATTCATTTGTTCATCCATAGACCTCTTGCTAATGACTCTATTCTTTCAAGCCCATTTCTCACAATCCTATGGCAGCGACCAACCCCATGGTTAACTCCCGCATTGTGTCGTCCCCGACGACTTCTTCATCATCATTTGATTTGCTTTCTCCTCGCTCTAGGTCCTCGACCTTCTCCTCGAGGTTGACAGTCGATGAAGATTCTGAGGACGAGATCGTCTGGGGAATATCCTCAGATTCATCCTCTCTATCTACAGATAGTAGTGTTCCTCTCCATTCCGAGGACGACTTTGTTATCCTCGGCAGACCCCCGACATCCAATGTCCATGCTCGTGGCTCTAGCCCGAGTGCCCCTCAGTCCACTGATTTATTGTCTTCGAGGCTCTCTGGCTTGTCTCTGCGTACACTTTCGCCAATCCACCAACAAATTCACGAGGAAGCTAGACCCACGGCAATCGCTAGTATTTCTCGTCGCCGTCGCAAGGTGTTGGAGCGCAAGCAGAAGGCTTCTACCACCAAGGATGGCGATTCCTCTGCTACTTCTTCGTCAGAGTCCCTGTCTCCTGTCCGCCCCGGCTCCGCAGCTACTCTGACTCGTAAATCGAAGCGGGGTAGAAGACCGCGTAAGGCGAACAAGGACGGCGACACTCTGACCGGCTTTGGTGAGCGTCCCATTGTGGACGACATTTCCATAGATGGAGCCTCGGTCAGTGGAGATGAACCCGTCGGTTCCTCGATGTACGAGGAAGCCGTGAAATATATCACGTCGTGCGTACATCTAGTGTTCATTTAGTTATTCTTTGGCTCAACGTCCCTCAGTTTCCTTTCCAGCCCTCCCTCCCAACCTGTTGGCAGCAATCTTGTTCTTTTACAGGCCCTAATTGTTGAGCTCGGCCTCGCAACAACGTCTCTCCCTGCCTCCCTCTCTTCGGCGAAAGCTGTGCTCAAGTCCCATGCTTTCCTCAACATACGTGACTACCTTGCCGTTCGCGAGCAAGGAGCCGCTGCTATCCAGCGTGTGATGTACCCCAGCCGTAGTGCACTGATTAAGGACATCAGGCGCAAGAGAAACACTGCTTCCCTTCGATGGGTGAAGCAGACTGGACTGCAGGTCTTTTTGGTTTCATGCTATCATTAATGCCGCTATGTATATCCGACCTGTTGAAATAATGTATAAATTAAATAGGGTTTCTCTCTTCTCACTCTCTTCCATGCTTCTGCCTCTGATTGTACCGCCTCGTATTGAATGACTTGCTATGAACCATACACATGTATTTTCTTAAATCGGATGTCTTCAAATAGAGACCAGCACGGATCCGGACTCATATCCAAAGGTGCTGGCATTAATCCCAGTCTGAGAAATTTAAGACACTAGCTATGTATGTATGCATGTAAAGATAAATACTTATATAGATGTACTCAACACACATGCAAAATACGAAAACGGGGGAGAAATAATGCGGAATGGATGAGAACAAGAGAAGGCAGGGCGCCAGGGTATACAAATAATTTGATTCATGGGAAAATAGACGATATCTGCGCCCTTTAAGTCATAGTAGCAAAGTCCCTTGAAGAGGATCCACACTCTAGTTTGCCTCGACCTGTATTTGAGCACCGGCAAGGAGGATGTCAGCAATGCCGACATAGGCTTGATTGAGGTAGGCAATTCCTCCCGGAGTGCTGGAAGGCGAAGGAGCCACACTGCTGGTCGAAGAGGTCGCAGGAGAACTCCAACTAGAGGAACTGCTGCTGCTGCTCGAAGAGGGGGACTCTGACCAAGTGGATGATGTGGACGGCTCTACCCAAGTACTACTGGGTTCTTCCCAAGTAGAAGTGGTTTCTTCTTTGGTGGATGTGGGTTCGGGAGTCCAAGTGACGGTGGGAGTCCACTCGGGGGTCGAGGTGGTCTCCTCTTTCCATGTTGTGGTTTCCTTCTTCGTGGTGGTCTCGGCGTTGCCGCCGCCGCCGCCACCTCCGCCTCCATAATGCCAGTCACCGTAAATAATACCCAGACCCTCATCAGCGAAGAATGTGAAAAGACCGCGAGAGAGATCAAGACCTCCTCGTGGGCAACCGGGGCACTGCAGAGAAGGGGAATGAGATTAGCGAAAGGGATGGATAAGAAAAGAGACGAACGCGATCCATGATGGTTGCAGTGGTGGATTTTCCGTTGTAGCTGATGGTGATTTTCTCAAAGCAATGGGGTCCTGGATAGCCATCACCGAATTCCTGAGGAGAAGGTGTGTAAATGAGAGTTTAAGAGTCAAGTGGAAAGATGTACTTCTGCGTTTAGGGCAACAATCTAGATGGGCGGGTTGAGATATGGATCTTTTGGAATATGTTATAGGAAGCTTACGAAGTCACTGGCTACATTAGTTTCTCCGCAAGCGCCACTGGAGAGAA
>RZIO01000003.1:2533164-2546402 GCA_004338095.1 Gloeostereum incarnatum
TCAAGTGGGCAACTACTTCGGCTGCCAGCATTCCACACCGGCGGACAGAGGGGTCCATGTGGCTGATATACTTCCCAATTGCGCCGACGAATGTGGAGGAGAGGGACAAGGATTCTACTGTCAACGACGACGGAGGGAAATACGATGCTGTCAGCAACAGCAGGAGCGTCACATCTGATGAAATATCGTTCAGTTCCTAGACTGCATAAACGATATCTTACCCACATCGATGACGAGATAATAAAGAGTGTTTGATGTGCTCTTGAGATGACCACATTGTCAAGACATGATTAAGCAGTGCTTTCAGCGCTGCCAGGGAAAGATCAGACAAGGGGAATGACACTCAGAAGGGATAATCATGTACCCCGATCGTCTGGTTGAACATTTTCTGCTGCTCCAGCAATCCAACAAACAAACACTCGCGCAAAAGCCTCGGGCCACTCCCGCCCTAGTATGACAGCAGATGCCGCCTCATCCATCGCCTCCCCATCAGCATGGAGTGGTCCAACGATATGTCTAATTAGATTAGCATCTTCCTTCACGGCTGCTCTCTGAATATGATCGCAGGAAAGTGAGAGGGGATTTGTTGCGCATGCAGAAAAAAAAGAAATCAGAACACTTTGGAGGGTAGATACTGCGCAGAAACTCGAGAACACCTGCACCCAAGAGCGAGAGTAGCACCCGCTATGGTCATAAGTCAAGCGAGCGCGCACATCAGGGAGGATGGCATGAAAGAACGACGGCTGGGAACGAGTTGTTGGAGGAGCCAAAGGGAAGACTCCCAGATTGACCAGTTTAGTAAGGAGATAGACCACAGATGGTGTGAGGTCTGTGACGACAGTTGAATAATGGCAGACCAGAATGAAAATAACAGCAGACCTTCTGTATTCTTCGAAGAGAGCGACGCAATGAGGACCTCAGATCTCCTGCTCATGTCATTGAAATAGGTGCCGTGCTCTAACGTAGACGGTGTTCCGCCTTTTGGAGCAAAAAAGTTCGCGACTTTGGCGGGAACAGAAACAATGTTCCGGACACAGTCCTCCCAAGCTACATTCTTCTTCTCCTTAGATTGAGGATTTGAAAAAATCGCCGAGTGCAGACGGTCGATAGGGTACTCTCTTGAAAGTCGCTCTAGCATTCGAATGGCGTAGTCTGTCAATGGCATGGAGAGGATTGTAGCGTATGCACATAAGGTGATCTCTCCGGAGGCGAGAGACGCGTAGGAAAAAGCATCAGGACAAAAGAATTGGTTTAGAAGCAAATCTGCGCCGGCTTCGACGAGTGAAGGTTCCCATGTTGGAGCGACGTGCTCTAGGAGGGCTTGTTGGATGACGGAGACATGTCTGCGGATGTTCACTGTGTCGTGCGGCAAAGGATTGGAATTGAAATGCCTGAACTGTGGAGGTAAAAGTCCAAGGCTATCTAGAGGGCTGCTAAGGAACGCGAGCAAAGAAGAGAGGTCATTGATAGGATGTTGAAGCCTTTGAATGATATCTCGCACTTGGGTAAAAGAGGGATCCATTCAGAGATGCTAAGTACAAACAGAGTACAAGCATATAGGACGACCGCAATCAATTAGAATAAATATTGGCTAGACAAATACATACTATCGTAGAAGATTGAAAACATAAAACGACAACATTCAGAAGTACTTATACAGAGAGAGGAAGAAACCCCCGTGAAAGGACAAGAACCACCCGGACATCAGGAATAAACACAGAAAAATTCCATGCAGACACTCGCTAAGCCTAGTAGGTTCGTCTTAGAGACAACTTGAAAGGCGAGATAGGTTCAGCATTCACCTTTTCAGTCTGACCTTTCTTGGACGCAGGCTTCTTGGCCGTAGCGGATTTCGAAGCCGGTTTGGGTTTGGCAACAGCGTCAGTCTTTGCCTTCGTGACAGACTTTGGTTTCATCGGCACCTTCTTCGCCGCGGTCACGCTCTGCTAAGGAATGAACGAGATGCAGACATCCCTGAAGGGCGATTACAAACCTTCTTGACAGCACCCTTCTTTGCTGTTGCAGTCTTCTTAGGAGTAGTAGTCTTCTTCGACATAGAAACCTTGCTGGAAGTGGCTGGGGCTTTCTTCGCTTGAGCACTCTTCTTTGCAGCAGAGATATACTTCTTGGTAGGAGCGGGAGCAGCCTTGGGCGTAGCAGTGATGGCGCGACCGGACTTGGAGGTGGTAGTAACTTTCGGCTTGATCTTATTAGTCGTTTTCGTCGCTGAGGTGGTTTTCTTCGTTGGCGTCGTGGTGGATTTGGATGGGGCTTTCTTCGATGTAGACTTGGCGGGCGATATGGGCTTCTTGACAACAGGAGTGGCATTCTGAGGGGTGTTCATAGTGAGCATGGGAGAGGTTCAGTATTACAAGAATTTGTTACCTCCTTGTCAGGTCGAGCCTTAGGTGCGAGTTTAACTTTACCGGAAGGGCCTTCGGGATGCAAATGCAGTGAGCGGGGACTGAGTGGAGGCAAGCAAGATCGCACCTTTAGGAAGGACGAAGATGCCCTTCTCACTACCGGAAGTGATAGCACGACTAAGCTGGCTAGATGCTGCGGCGTTCAAGTCGATCTTGTACTTGGACTCAAGAAACTGGAGGGAAGGGTCGGAGGTGAACGAACATGTGCGGAACATCAGGCGAGCCAAGTAGCACCTTCTTGATCGTCGGGCGAGAAACTCCTCCACGAGCGTCTTCAGGATGAGCAGCAATACAGTCCTGAAAGGCAGGCAGGGATTGAGAACGGATGGTGCAGTGAGATGAGAAGAGGTCTGTACCTTGATCATATCGACATATGTCGGGTGTCCTGTTTGAGACGATTTAGAGGCAGAGCCCGCCTTGGCGGAGGTCTTTGTAGAGGCTTTCTTTGGAGCAGTAGGCATTGAGAAAGACAAGGATGTGATTCAGCTATACTTCTTCAAGTTCGGCTGAGACAGTGGGGGAGGGAAAGGAGGGATTAAAGGTGCGGCTTGGTAGAATCCGAGAGTTCCCCTTAGTCATCATATGGTCTTGCGCACAGACCTCCAGGCAGAGAGAAAAGAACAAAAAACAAGTAGGCTACTTGGCGAAAAGGCAATGTGTAAGACACAATAATGATACGCCAACCTATTGCAAGGCGGATCGAAAGCATGAGAAACCGAGTAGAACAAAAGTTATTCACGCTGTTTGTTTCGTGTGTCAATTTTGTGCCAAATGAAAAGTCCTGAGAAAGAGGGGGATTCGAGAGGAGTCAAAGCACATAATAGAAAGATCAGACACGAGCGTTATAGACGGGTCGAATAAGTAGAACCAGAAAATTGTTATGGCAGAAGAGGACGCTAGAGTGAGCGTTTTTGGTGACCGCCGCCGATCGTGGAATTATTTATTATTTATAACGGCCGCAATAGTAGGTCAGCATCCGAAGCCTTTCTCCGAGTACGTGTTGGCTCAAACTCTTACCCCCACCTTCGTATGGCTTTTAACTTCAATCTCTCCGACTATTTGGTCACGGATGATCTGACCATTCTTTTGGCTCTAATTGCTGCCACTGTATTCCTTCTGCATAACTACTACAAACCTCAACCTCTCGTTCATCCTATCTTGCTCGGAAGACAGAGCGACGTTGCAAGAGTACGCAACCCAGGAGAAAGCGCTATCTACAGGAATTATGGAACTGGGCTCATGGGAAGGGTACAGTCCGCCTGCATTATTTCCTCCGCGCAAAGTGTTGACACATTTCCTCCATACATAGTTCCCCACCAGGCCAAGCAAGGACGTACACATTCTCGCCGATTTGATTAGACCTGACCAGGATTCTCCTCGTACTCTCTGGAACACAAAGGTTTGCATGTCGTACTTCCCTTAACAGTCAAATCAGCGTAACGTGCCGAGGTTCTCAGATCGCCAACCCAGCTCTTCAAGACCGTGTGGCTGCATTCGGGACGGGTATCCTCCGTCTGGCAGGTCTCCAAGCTCAGGATTCCAATGTTTTGCTCCTTCTCAACGACTGTGCTGGCAAGTCGTTGTCCTGGGGCTCATATACAACTGCTTATGCTCTCTTAAAGAATTCATCATTGCAGACCTTGCTCTCGCATCTCACTCGATTCCCTCGTTCACGCTAACATCATCAACATTCCTTGCCCATGCTCTAGAATCGCATCCTCCCTCCGCGATAGTTACCCACGCAGAGCTGCTCCCGCAGCTGCTAGAACTCATTTACGACGAAGGTGAAATGCGCAATCACACCATCGTTGTAGTCGGAGAGCCCAGTCCTCAGGCTATGGCTACAGTCGCTAGCAAGGTCAAGGTACTCAACTGGGTCGATGTCGAACGCGAAGGAAACCGTGTCGAGAAAATCATAAGCCCCATTCCCAGTAGGTCACTCATACTCTTGATGAATAAGTCAAAGGCCGCTGACAACAACAGAATCGAGCGACGTTTTTACTGTATCATTTTTCGCACTCGAGTCAGACCAACTGCAAGGAGTACAACTGACGCACGAGAACGTCACTGCTGGTGTTGCGGCCACCCGTGGTCTATTACCTCTTTCCCAAGGGCTTTCAACTTTGGATACGGTCGTCTCCCCGTTCTCTCTCAGCACTGCATACGGCAGAACCATTGCATACACGGCATTCTATGAAGGAACGAGCTTTGCAACTCTTGACAGTACCAGGTTGTACAAGGTTGACGATGCGCCGGTTCCTCGTAAGAGGTTTCCTCCACTCCTTTCAAAATTGCACTGCTCATAATTCTGTACCTCCAGTGACCTTGACTTACACTGTAGCTGACGTGGTTTCGACCAAGAAGTACCCCATTCCTTCCCCTACTGTTCTCTTCCTTCGGCCCGACCATCTTGAAGAGCTATTAAGCGCTATTATGAAGGAAGCTGAAAAGAGCTACATTCTGTCTTCATTTGCCTGGAGGCATAAGATTGCCGCCGTCCACGAAGGATTCATCACCAAAGATAGCCTTTGGGATCGTCTGGTGTTTGATGCGGCCAGGGCAACAGTGATTGGAGAGGCTGCAGGGACACTTCGTGCTGTGATTGTTAGTGGGGGTGAGTGGGAAGACATTCCTTGTCTGAGCTACTCGAAGATTAATTATTTCATGAGCAGGTGCTATTCCAGCCGCTTTGTTGACTCCTGCTCGCGTCGCTTTCTCGACTGCATTTGTCAACATGTACACCCATTATCTGGTGGCAGGACCCGTCCTGGCCTCACATCCCTTGGACCTGCAAGACTTCTACGACATTACTACGCGAACGGAGTCCATGCCACCTGCTCCCGTAGGACCTCCGAGCATTAATATTGAAGCCAAACTAATGGTCGTTAATGATGACGCCGTTGAGAACGGTGGAGATCCTGAAGGTACACTGTTTGTCCGGGGCCCTTCGGTGGGCAAGTTGTTGGGAGTCGAGGATTATGTTGATGTCCCGAGAGGATCTGGTGAAGAGGAAAAAGATAGCTGGGTGTCGACTGGAGTTCGAGGGAGCGTGCTCACGAATGGCACATTCCGCTTATCGCAGCCTTTCTTGAAGCTTTCGACAACCGAGTAAATACCAGCAGGCTACCTACATACATGGCCTTGTACGTGCGAATGGATCCACAAAAATAGATTTATCGTACAAAAAACTAGGGGAAAGAAGGGATCATGATTTCCAAAGGCCTTCCTTTTGAAGGGTTGCGGGGTGGCTGTGTTTGTTGATTTGTTGATCGCCCGCGATCGAGTCGCGTCGCGTGCACACGTGATTTCTCGATTGCTGCTATAAAAGGGGCTGACATTCCGCACCGTGGTTGAACTTCAACTACGATCAAGTCCCCTCGCTGCTACAGGAATCTACCCCAACCCTAACTCTACATATCAACATCATGTCTTCGCCTGCTCCCATCGAAGTCGAAGTCCCCCCTTCCAGCGTCCCTTCCTCTCCTGCTCCTGTCGTCGAAAAGCCAGCGTCGAAGGCGAAGAGGTCCGCCTCCAAGGCGAAAGCTACCACGAAGAAACCTGCCACCGTTAAGAAAGTCACGGCTGCTAAGAAGGCTACCGCAAAAGCCAAATCTCAGCCTACTGTCACCGGCGGTACCCGCCCTGCCTGGAAAGACATCGTGAAGGAATGCATCGTCGAATCTAAGCAAGCTCGTCAGGGTGTTTCTCGCCCAGCGATCAAGAAGGTAGTCTCTTTTTTTCCGTTTCTGAGAGTGTTCATGGTTAATTTCTTGCGCTAGTTTGCTGAAGAGAAGTACAAGATCGAGCCCACCAATGCCAACATGGCTCAGCTCAACCGTGCCATAGCTGCCGGCACTGAGCACGGCATATTCGTTTTGCCTAAGGGAACGTCTGGAAAGGTGAAGCTTGCCCCGAAGAAGCCTGCTGTTGAGTCGAAGGAGGTGTGTTTTTCTTTCGCGCGGGATATCTGTTGGCTCTTCCTAACATCGCCTTGTGCAGAACTCTAAGCCTGCTTCCAAGGCGAAGTCTAGCGAAGTCAAGAAGGCTCCGGCCACGAAGAAGACCGCAGCCACCAAGTCGTCTGCGCCAACGAGGAAGAGTACCGCGAAAACAGCCGCCGCTACGACGAAGAAGGCCCCGGCGACGAAGAAGACGCTGG
This sequence comes from Gloeostereum incarnatum, assembly GCA_004338095.1. NCBI lineage: Eukaryota > Fungi > Basidiomycota > Agaricomycetes > Agaricales > Cyphellaceae > Gloeostereum > Gloeostereum incarnatum. Next base: position 2,539,747 of record RZIO01000003.1, read on the forward strand.
CGGGTAAACCCAAGGCAGCGACCACGAAGAAGACTACTACTGCCGCTAAGAAGGGCACTACTGCGAAGAAGGTATGCGTATGATTCGGCGAACGATTTCTGTTCCTCATTTCCTTAAGGTCATTACTGGTACGACTGCAGTGTCCAAGGCGAAAACGGCTGCGAAGAAGGCTGCGCCCAAGAAGGCGGCCGCCAAGGTAGTTTAACTCTCTTTCTGATTCTCGTCATGGTCTTACGATTTCTAGACGACGACGACGAAGTCTCGCTCAAAGCCAGCTTCGAAGGCGAAAGCGACTGCTTGATGATGTAGTTCTCTTTTGTTTCTCCCACTGGTCCTGGTCCTATACTGCTTGTACACCTATTCTTATTACTTGTATCACTTCTATTGTTTCACACTTTGTCCGTCGATTTGTATGTACACGAATGTTCTGTGCGCCACTGTCCGAATGGAGATAATACCCAAATGGGATAGTGATCTCGGCAATCAATTAGTGATGAGACCCCGGGAAGGGTGACTGGGGTCCTTGATGATGCCCAAATATTGGTTGTGCAACTGGATTTGTCTGATCTTGCTTCTCTTCCCAACCCGCCTTCATGTCATGGACTCTGTCGTTCCCTCGTCTTCAACGCCAAATCATTCGTATGGGACAAGAATTCGACAAAATGTAATTCTCAAACCTTCAGCTCGCCTGCGCCAGTCGCCGGATCCACCACAAAGGCCCACTCAACGTAAAATCAGACCAAAGTCGCAGGACGAGCTCACTTGCAATAATACAAATACGCTTAATCCTAATTTTCATTTTCCTCCCCCAAATGTCTTTCTTCATCCAGACGACGCCACCAGTAGAGTCTTCCTTGCTATCGCCCGTTCTTTTCTTTCTGTGGCACGTTCCTTCTTTTACTCTTCTCGCGTTTTAACCTTTATCTTTTCTTAGGACAACCGTGCAATGACAATCAAAGATCTCGCTGACATGACCGTTCATCATGGTCTTGCGTGTCAAAAGTATGTGCCCTATCTTGTTCTCTCTCTCTTTCACCGCTCATCATTCCCTACACAGTGTCTCCGCAGCCTCCCAAGCGATTACCACCTACATCCGCACTCACCTCGCCCGCTGCGAAGCACAGCAAGACCAGCCTCTCTTGTTACGCCATGCTCTTTCTGGCACGTCTGCAGACGACGATCTCCTGCCTGCCCTCTACTCCCGATCCGGTGGCGCGCACACTGTCTCTTCCAAATCCGCGACAGGCGAAGACAGAGATCAACCCGAGAAGGATCTCCGTTCTACTCACTTTCGCAAAGGTACCGTCGTCTGGTATCTCAGCCGTGCTACCGGAGCTCCATGTCCATTCACTCGTGCCGGTATCCGTCTCTGCAATTATGTCGACGCCGTCAAGGATAGCAGCGGAGATGTCGTGGTAAAGGAAGGGAAAAGGCCGCGGAGAGAACGGAAACGAGAGCGCGAGTCGAAGAGGCTAGCCGCAAAGGTGGAAGGCGTCGTGCAGGAACAGTGGCAATGTGGGCAGAAGCGGAAAAGGAGCGAGAGGTCGTCTCTTCGAGAACCGCGCACAGAGTGCGCTTCCTCTAGCGATGATTCGAGTTCGTGTGAATCTGAAGCCAGCTGTGACGAAGAGCGTCCTCCGCCCCCAAAGGTGAAATTGACACTCAGGTTGAAGCCGCTGGCTCAGGTCACCGCTTCCATCTCAGCTGCACCCACCCCTTCTCTGGCGATTACGTCTCCAGTCCGCCCCGACAGACCAGTAATTGACCTTCCGAGGGATTTTACCTCTGTCTATTCTGATCCAGATGACGACGCCGACGACGACGCTATGTCTGTCGACTCTCTTGATGCCGCCGAGTCGTCTGCTGACGAAAGACAGCAATCTTCGGCCCTGGAACTGGACTCTCCTGTTCCTGTTTCTCCTCGATCTACTTCTATCCCCCCTTCCGAAGTATTCGTGGATTTCTCCGTGCCTGATTCGCCTGTGCAGTGTTATCGTCGATCACCCTCTGTTCCATTTAGTATAGGCAGCGAAGCGTCACCACCCCCAGACTCGGATGCCGAAGACGATGATCGTATGCACTCGGTTTCTCTTCCCCAGTCCAACTCTCTTGACTCCATGCTCATGGAGGATGAGGAGGACTTTGACGATGAAGACTTCGACTCTTCATCGGAAGCTGAAGACGTGCCGGCGTCACTACAGGGCTCTTCCCCCGGCCCGAGGTCTCCTTCTGCGCCTCCCCTACTGCCTCGATATCCAGTATACTCTTACCAGTTTTCTGGCGTCAAAGACGAGCCTCAAGACGTTCAAAGCATGCTTGATGCCTGGGATGATCTCGATCAGTTGCATGGGTATGTTGGCAGCGACTGCAGGAGTTTGAAATACGCGAAGGACATGGGGTTAGTCGAGGTGCTCGGCCAGGCAGCCGCCAAAGTCCTTGAGGGGCCCACATCTTCCACTCCCGGGCGTGTCAAATCTGAGGACTGTTTTGCAGGCTGGGATTGGGACAAGGGGTATAAAGAGCACTTGTCGAAGGACCAGTCTCCTTCCGCTTTTAGCGCGAGTTCATCACCATCCTCCTCTGCCTCCCCTCCCACCACATCTACCTTTCAAGATATCAAGAAGGAAGAAGAAGATTCTCATGCCATCACACCATCGGCTGCTGACTTATCTTTCACTCAATACCGCTCCCCTCACGACGGGTATGCCGGATTGAGCACTCCGCTTCTCTCTCCCGTCTCCGTCACGTCCGAACACGACCTATTCACTCCTTTCGGACTTGGATTCGATATCTCAACACCAGCGCACAAGAGCAGCGAGTTCGCCGTGAGCTCACAATCGACGGGGGAAGATCGTCCCGAGTACGCAACGATACGTCCGAGAGCTACAACTGTGCCTACCTTGTTAAATTGGGAACTGTCTTCTGACGAACAGTCATTGTCTTCCTCCGCCTCGTCCTCGCAGCCAATCTCGCGCTCTCTTTCATCTCTCATCACTAGACTGAGATTATCCATGAGTTCTCCTACTCCATTATCCAAGTCTCTACCTGTAATGACGACCCCCCCTCTGTCGATTAATCTACCCTTGTCCCACGCTCCGGAGCCCCATCCTGCCTGTGTATCTCCCAAAGATATGGATATCCGAGTTTGGGATGGGACTCCGCCTACAGCGTCGCCTGTTATGGCCCCCACTGCTTCTGCCATGGCCGCCGCTGCAGGGCCCCGGAGTGACACTAGCTATGTTGTGGTGACGACATGTGCACCTTGTGATCCTGAAATTCAAGCTACCCAGATCGAAGGTGAGGACCAGACCGTTGTGTATACTCATTCTTAGTGTTGATGTTTTCCTCTCTAGGCATCCCGGTCTACCAGACCACCGTTGGTCCTCATACGCTTCTCCGCCGCATTGACAGTGACTTCGTCCATCTCACCCCGATCCTCAATTACACACGCTCTCCCCACCCTATCCTCTGCACTATTCCCAACGCGGTCACGGTTACTGATGGTTCACCGCTCATCCAAGGAATGTGGGTCCCCTTGGAGTCTGCGCAAATGTACCTTCAGGACCACCCAGTAGCGGGCCCTGCGTCGGTTGCTGCAGGTCTTGATACCTTCTTAGACGTAGGGCTGGTTGATAAGTTCCCCGATGCTCTTAGGGACTATGTTCAGATGACTCGCCGTGAGCTAGAGCGCGAGGGCAAGCTCGATGGGATGTTTGGCAAAGGATTTGGCAGTCAAGCGTCAGATGCCATAGAGTCTGTGGGAGAGGAATCGCGTAATTTGGAGCTCAAGCGGTCCTTGTCATCCGTCATGAACGCGTTAGATCAGGAAGAGCCTCCACTGAGTGCCAGCGAACAGCAGATGTTCCAAGAGCTCTGTGGCAATGATGAGTGGGAGGCCGGCGATGACTCTCCCACGAGGTGTCCATCATCCCCTGCAGCGGAGAAAGCTGTTTCCGCACCCTCTGACGTTACGCTGGAGAAATGCACAGAGCTCTCCACACCAAACGTACCATCCAGAACAGGCAAATCTCAGGACAAGCCTCTCCGGCGATCCTCGAGACTGTCTGCCGCCCATGCTAGAACCACATTGACGGCAAGAAAGGGCACAAGACCATAAGCCGTTTCTCTTCTGCACCCTCTACGGACATCTTCGCTTTTCCTTTTCAGCCTAGTCTTTATTGTCTTGCCTCTTCGCACTTTGCACGTATGCTATTTCCTTATCCTCAATCATCCTAAATCCATCGAATAGATTTGTATCAGATATACTTTCGTCTCTTGGCTTCTGTTGTGCTTTGATGCTTCTTAATCCTTTCTCTCTTTTCTTGTTTCCCTTGAATCCCAGGGCTTGCGTGCATGCTAGACTCATCGGGTGCCATCTTGAGAGCGTTATGCTTTCTATGCCTGTATGCCTTATCGTCTTCCCCCCATAACCAACTAGTCTGTCCCGCCTGCTCTCTCGATGGTACTACTTACTCGATTGAGTCTACGTCACTGCCCTGTCATCTTCGCGTCCCATCCTTCCTCCTTTGTATTGAAGTATTCGTACGTTTCTTTTATTTCATTTGTCAAGCACAACGGCCACCGCTTTTTCTTATTTCCCCAATACCCATACACTTACACAGATACAGACCCTGCTGTTGTCATAAATCCTTCCCCTTTTGCTACGCGTATAAACGTCGACTTCGTTGTTGTATTGTAGTAATTATTTCTGGAATTTGTTACTTTTTTGTAAACTTGGACCGTATAGAATTACTCCCTTCTCAATCCCTCGTTATATATTCTCGAGAGCCCAATAGGAAACGGTCTCTAGATGAGCATATATAGTCTGCACGCCTCGCAGGTTGGCTAATTCTCAGGCCTCAAGGCTTCACTGACAAGTACCAAAAGTGCGAGCTGCGATTGATTTACTCCTGAAAGAGGTGTCTCGAGCTCCTATCCATAGCCTCTTTATCGACGTCAACAGCCCATTGTAGCTGGCTGAAGTCTCTGCAGAACATATTACTCTCCTTGGGTGCTTTCACCTGGAGGAGGCAGTTGAGCGTTAGGCACGATATTACTAGCACCTGGCCAGTTCATCACAAATCAAACTGTTCGGAGGTGGTCCTGACATTGACGAATTCCTCTGCTCAGGACAAATTCTCGCCACCGCCACCTGTGTCAACAGTGAGGAACGCTCCTCTGCTTCGTAGGACTCCAGGCTTAGTCTCCAGATTGGGTATCGACTCTAAGCATTTTGCAGTGAGAATCCCCGGGTAAAGGCGGCTCCTGGGAGGTTCCATTTTTCTCCGTTCCCACAGGTATCGAAACGTGCTTGGCCCGCCCTTCTCTATGTTCGCAAACTCACCCAATGTGGCAAACAGACATTGTGTCCTCACTTCTTACATCCTCGTCAAACAGAGATCATGGTACCCCCGTTTTTCGTCGGACACTTTGAATGTTCTAGAATGCCAAAGGCGATTTTTTTTTTACCCTCGAAGCGGCTTGATCAATGGCAGGATGTCTTCGAGAAGACATTATTGACACCTAACAATGCATCTTTCATGATTCAGTTAGTATATCTCCAGGTGCAGGTGGCTGCTCCTAATAATGTAGGAGGGCTCATTGCATCCTTTTGGATGTCTCCAAATAGGAAAGCGTCGCGTGGCTTCCCAGCTCAACCAGGGGCCTCCGAGTCGATAGTTTTGCGGACTTTCGCGGAAGCTCTAAGTACTAGTAACTCATTCTGACAGCTGCGTTTTGGGTTTAGCTGATAGCTATGTATGTGGCACATAAAACCGGGCATGGTCCTGGAGAACAGAACTTGCAGCCTGGCAGGGACAGGACGAGACGTAAAACTGAGAGGGCCATTCGCGGTTTTTTTTACTAGTACTACGTACGCTACGCGAGTATAGGGAGTGTCTGAATAAGAGGATTAAGAAACAAGTTTGCAAGTAGTTAGGCGGAAATAATGCAGTTGGCCGATGTGTATGGGGTCAGAAGAAGCTTCAGAGAAGCGCGGAGTTCGAACAAACGTGAGCAAATGAAGAAACGCCTGGCTTTCCTTGCTCCCATCCCACCATTCACTACTATTACTTAGTACTATTTTCTGGAGGCATATACCATAGTAGTTGTGGCCACTTGTATGTCCTTTTCTTTTATCCATTTTCATCCTTTTCTGTCCTGAATCTGACCTGTCAATTTCTAAGACATCGTTACGACCAGGATTCGTCTAGCTCATAATTACCTGACGAATCCTCGACTTAATTGACCTCTGTTTCACTGACGGTCGACGAGCAAGCCGAAGCCCAACACTTTTTCGTAATCCCTAATTCTTCATTTCGAACTGTATAATGTCATTATCAGCCCAAGACAGCAACGGCTCCTATTCGAGGGCCCCTCCCTCTGGAAAGACCCCTCCCCCTGCTCCATCTGCTGCATATGCCAAAAGGTATGTGCATGCTTATTTCATTTTCACCACTATTCCAACAAAAAGCACGTAGAGCCAGGGAGTTGCAAGCTGAAGAGAGAATGGGAGGAAGATACAGACCTCCTGCGCTGCGCGCCCTAGCTTCTACCGGCTCTCCTCCAAACGAGACCCCACCCTCTGCCACGACTCCGGGAGAGAGCGCCAGCCTTCCTCCCCCTAATTACCCTCCGGGATTTAGAAGGGCAAGGGC
>RZIO01000003.1:2546483-2557200 GCA_004338095.1 Gloeostereum incarnatum
CACGGAATCCTTGTTGGAGCAGTCTCAGCGTCAATTGTCCACCACTCCCACCACCAGCCTTGCTCCTGCTCGTCCTGGGCTACGACACTCAACATCCGTCGCCTCATCCGCTGCGTCGTCCGCTGTCAGGGAGCCTAACAGCCGTCTTCGCTCCGAGTCCCTCACGTTGCCTCCTGGTGGGCTTTCCAATGCCTTTGGTCCCTCCCTATTCTCCTCGTCGTGGTTGTCCTCTAATGGGGGTAGCAATGGGTTTCCTGTTCTGGAGGAGCTTCGCTCTGTCACGTCTGCCGACTCCGGCGTCGACGACTTTGACGTTCATACCTTGGACTATCTGGGCTTAGATGATAGTCATAGGCCACCTCCGGCAGCCACTCTTTCCGAGTTGCGCAACCAAGCCCAGGCTGCCATCGCAGGAAATCTTGCAGGAAATCCTTCCCGGCTTCGGGCTAGCACTGTTTCGAACCCATATCGGTCCAGACCGTCTATTCCCGGTAACCTACTTTCCACACCCGCTGCTACTGAAGAAGAGGAATTCCTTGATACATACGACGATGGCTCGTACTCTCGTCAGCGCATGAACTCGTACGAGCCGCCTGTGCTCGATAGCGGCTATCCCGCCCAATCCTACATTGCCAAAGGTTTCAAACCCACGGATCATCTCACAACTACCCGACCTCGTGCAATTTCAGTGGGAAACTTGGAGGATCCCATGCGCACCCTCCAACGCCGCGCTGTTGCCGCGGACGCTAATTCTTACATTAATGAATTGACCCACCAGAGCTCAGGGCTATCCGTTCTTGCTAGCAATGTAGCCAACCAAACTGGCATCTTGAAATCCGATAAGCTGGGTGCCGCACGGGGTGGAACTTCCGTTCACTTCCCTTCCGCAGATGCGCCCCCAAGTAGGGCTTCACAGTACCTTCTTGCTCCTGGTGCCACAAACCGATCTGTTTCGCCGAAGTCCGAGGGTCAATCGTCCCAGATTCAGACTCCTACCCGTTCTCTCTGGATAGGAAATCTCGACAGTGCTGTTACTAGTGAGCAGCTAATCCATGTTTTCGCACCGTATGGTGCGATAGAGAGCTTGCGGCTCTTGCCCGAAAAGGTGTGTTCACTGTGAAGTGTGTGTATTTTGACTCATTTCCATATACAGGAGTGCGGCTTCGTTAATTTTGTTGACCAAGCGGACGCTATCCGTGCCAAGGAGGATGTCCTTAACAGGCTGGGTGGGAACATCGGTATGCCCAACGGGCAAACAGTTCGTATCGGGTTTGGAAAAGCGGATAGTGCTCCTGTCGCTCCGGCCAAAGGCAACCCCGCCAGCCCAGGACCCACTTCTCCCGGTGGGACTGTAACCAAGGCTAATAGTACTAGCACCGGTTTGGGTAGCTTGGATGCGCAACTACAATCCACGCCTACCAGAGCGCTTTGGATTGGCTCCATCCCATCGACGACTACACCGGCGACTATCTTGAGTGTGTTCAGCCCTTACGGACCTATTGAATCCGCCAGGGTGTTGACACATAAGAACTGCGGATTTAGTACGTTGACTTCATTGTGACGCATACCTCTTCTCTAACATTTTAATCCCAGTTAACTTCGAACGTTTGGACGATGCTGTTCGCGCTAGGAAAGCCTTGAATGGACGCGATGTGCTTGGTAGTGACGTTGGCGCCATTAGGATTGGGTTCGCGAAGGTGCCTGTAAAAGGTGGCCAGGAGGGCTCGGGCGCAGAAGAGAACAATGCCCCCGTTCAGGGTGTTGGTGACCTTAGTGTTGGCGCCACAATCCATGCTCTTAGGACGGTCAAGGGTGCTTTCACCATTCCTGCTGATCAGCAAGTTCTCGGTGGAGCTGTTGAAAATTACAGGTCCAACTTGTTGCTCAGCCTGATCGCCTCGGGTGCTCATACCGCGACGTATACGGTAGACGGACTACCGAAGCCACCGGGTTTCACTCAAGCTGTCACTGAGCAACAGATGATTCTGCGAGAGCTGAGCGTTGGTAGTACAGACGCCGATGCCGACATTCAGGCACTGGCAGGTAGGGTACCAGCTGTATTAGAGTTTTTTTGCTCATTTTTCCCATTACAGATTTCCGCCCGCCCATGATGTACTACACGACCATCCCACTTGTGTCCGAGCGTCCTCACAATAGACGGTGGGACGCATCCAAACTTAGAGAGCTGCGCAAAAAGCTTGATTCCGGAACTATGTCTGTTGATGAGGTCGACCAGGTTGCTGGCGACTTCTTGGACGGAGAAATCGTAGACTTGGCGTCAGACTGGCTTGGAAACACAGTTTGTTTAAATTTCTTGTCTTTATATTACGATGTTTAACTGTCTCGTACCAGGTCGTTCAAAAGCTTTTCGAGAAGTGTTCTTCTAGCCCTCGTTTCGCGATGTTAGAACGAATCGCTCCCAGTCTTGCCATGATCGGTATCCACAAGAACGGCACATGGGCAGCTCAGAAAATCATCGAGTGTGTTTCAAGCCCAGAGGAGATTGCTCTCATCGCCCAAAACCTGAGGGCTTATACACCTCCTCTCCTCCTTGACCAATTTGGCAACTACGTGGTGCAGTAAGTAATATATTTTGTCAGCGCTCGATACAGAAAGTTCTCAACGATTGGTTCAGATGCTGCTTGCGCTTTGGTGCTCCTGCCAGTGACTTTATCTTCGACGCTATCGTGGATAGGATGTGGGAAGTTGCCCAGGGACGATTTGGAGCTCGTAGTATGCGTGCTTGCCTTGAGAGTCCTCACATCACCCTGGCTCAACAGCGCCGCATCGCAACTGCCGTTATCTTGAACTCGATTCCTCTGGCCACTAATCCCAACGGTGCCCTGTTACTGACATGGCTGCTTGATACGTCTGGATTCCCCTCTCGGTATAACCTGCTTGCACCGCGTTTCACGCCTCACTTGTCTCACCTATGCACACATAAGTTGGCATCCCTCACGGTCTTGAGGATCGTCAATCAGAAGATCGAGCCTGACGCTTCTAAACAGATTGTTGAAGCATTATTCTCATCTCCTGGTGATCACGTCCTCACAGATGTACTTGGTGATCAAGTGAACGGTGTTGCGGTCGTCCATAAAATTTTGACGAGCCCTTTCATCGACCCGTCCGAAAAGATCAACTACATGGAGGCCACGAAACGTGTCTTGATTGAGCTGAAAGTTATCGCCACTCAGGCTTACCGTAGACTCATTGAGGAGGTTGGGCTTCCAATCCCGAATTTTCAGCCTACCTATACAGCCAATCTTCCTGCGACTGGCAAGTCCAAAAACACTTCTCAAAACCCTTACGGCGTCCCTGGGCTACCTTCGGGCTATCCCTCCAATGACCAGGGCCTTGCCTCGATGATGGCTGCCCTCCAGATGGGCGGCCAGAATCCTCAAGCGGGTCCCCCGCAGCTTCAAATCGATCCGGCCTATAGCAACGGACCTGCCAGCGCTCGTCGTACTCCTGGACCTAACACTACCGATCCTTTCAACCCCTTCGGCATGCGTTCGCCTGATACGAGCAGCGCACGCTCGACACTCCGCCGCACTGGTAGTGGTACCTCCGGTAGCAATGTTCCTCCTCAGAGCCCACAGTATGCTGCGCAATCTCCCACAATGACACAGGGTGGGATAATTGGCATGAGCCAACCTCCCTATGGTGTGCCACCTCAGCAGATCCCTCCTCATCTCTATCAAGCATACATGTATCAAACGTATCCTCAAAACCCCCAGAACATGGGTGCCTACCACGCCTAAATGCAATTACACGAAACTTCATGACCCTATCTCTGATCACTGTCATTTCTCCTTTCCTATCATGCTATCCGTGACGTTCGTTCACTTTTCTCGAAATTGCTCCTCGCTCCACTTGTGAAGTTGGTTTTTGCCGCGTGATCGTTTTTGTTATACCCTCCACACTCGACACTGTAAATCTTTACACATTCTTTTGAACAAAACAGGGCATAGACGTTGCGGGCTTGATGTGCTGGAATGGCTTTTATTTTTTTTTACTATTACCGTGTCCTTTTGCTCAGTATATTGTATCACAAAGGACTGGCTGTAGATACTTAAAATGCTACAGTCAGGCGTTATAGAACGGTATTCTATTTAAATCTTAACCCGAGGGAGTCACGGAGTCACACAACCCAGTACACTTAACTCTTCAAGTTTCCGAAACTACGACTGGCATAATGGGCGGCGTGTCGTCAAAATCGACGCGTACTCTCCCGAAGGGAAAGCCGTCTTGGGCGGGTACTAGAACGTCGCACCCATCTGATCTGCCAACACGACAGAGACCAGTGGGTGAAGTGAGCAGTGAAGGTACGATCGTTTCTCCAGTGAATTTCAGACCCTTTCATGTTTACTTGTTGGCTAGCCATCGAGCAGGATTCGGCAGATCCTCAGCTTCTGTCCAACCTGAGCAAGCTAGGCCCAGTTCGCGTTGACCACCGCGTGCATGCGGTTCAACCTGTCAGTACGCGCTTTGGTGATCACGCAGGAGATTTCGACTTATCCTTTTCTTAAGTCGGAGAGCACGAGCAGGTTCTTCAGATCTCGCACCCAGTCTGAACACGAAGCTTCCTCCGCTGAAGCTACACGGAACAGAATATATGTCACTGTCCTGAGTGATTTGTTAAACGAACGAAAGGCTGCACGATCGCGAGAAGACCTGGAGTGTCTGGCATTGCGGCACGGATTGGACAGTGAGAAAGTGGAGAGACTGTCAAGCACAGTGAACAGCCCAAGCGTCTCGCGTGTTATGAGAGGCGTCAGGAAGGATGGGGAAGAGGTTGTGACAATGGATGTGAGTGTAGAATTTAATTTTTTTTGTGGGAAGTAGATATATTAAAATTCATGGCAGGCTATATGGATTGAACCGCGCGCTGTATATAGTGCCTTAGACAAACTTTAGATACTTACTTTGAAAGAGGATATGATTGGCAGACTCAGATCACGTGTGAGGAAAGATACTCTTGAAAGAACCATCATGCTGAGACGGTTGGTCCCCCGCTCGTTGAATGCTACCCGACCACTGTCGACGACGTGCTGCAGGCGGTCAGATGCATTATTCGTCGTGCGTCTTCTCATCTCTTTGCACGACGTTCAGTTCCAACAACCGTACATTCTAGCACCGAGATACACCCTTAAACAATCCCCAGGTACGCAAACAACCATCTTCCTTCACACCCAACATAACAACTCTAGCATGGAATTAGATTCCATTCGAATTCTCCCCTGAAAATTCGAAACGTGCTCAAGACATCATCTCCCGATATCCCCCACAATATAAGAAAGCCGCCGTCATTCCTCTTCTCGACCTCGGCCAACGGCAGAACAAGGGATGGACGAGCATCAGTGTCATGAATTATGTTGCCAAGCTATTAGAGATGCCTCCCATGCGGGTATATGAGGTCGCTACTTTCTACACCATGTTCAACCGGTACGTCCTTCCGCTTTCCACCTTTTGCCTATTGCCATCAACTTTCGTTAGGGAACCCATCGGCAAGAATTTTGTTCAAGTGTGCACGACAACACCATGCATGCTTCGCGGCTCCACCGAGATTTTAGACACTGTCTGCAAACAGCTCGGTGGTATCAAGCCTGGAGAGACAACGAAGGATGGTAAGTTCACCGTTATCGAGGTGGAATGCCAGGGTGCTTGCAGCAATGCTCCAATGATGGTCATTGGTGATGACTTCTATGTAAGTTCTGACCCTCACGCCGCTGACCTCCTTCTAATTTTGTTAACAGGAGGATTTGACTCCGGAATCAACCAAGAAGATTTTGTCTGCGTTCGCTAATGGAGAGAAGCCGAAACAGGGTCCTCAGAGCGGGCGTCAAACAAGTGAGAACTCGGCTGGTCTGACAAACCTTATGGGGAAGGTCTGTGGCTCTTAGTTTGCAATGCGCATCCTCTCATAAATCATCACAGCCATACGGACCTGGAGAGTTCTGCCAGCCAGAGTTTCAGTAATGGAGTTATGTATACATAACATAGTCTTGGTCAACTGTGCGGTGTGAGCTCATTACGTGAATTGTCGTCGTGTGTATTGTTGTGGCGACCAGTCTTAGTCGTCGCCCTCCCCGTCATCGTACCCGTGAACGCCTTCCCCCGACTCTGGCAGTCTCTCAATCATGAAGCTGCACGCAGCACCTCGTCAGAACTCCATGCATACGCATCTAACACTATCAACTCACTTAATTTCTTCCTTCAGGTCTTGACAATATCGATCTATCTCTCTGTTAGAGCCCTGCCTCATATGAAGCAGAAATGACCTTACCCAGAGGAAGATCAGCCGTGTCGTGTCCTATAGGCAGTCTCTTCAGCGTCGCGGCCAGAAAAAAAAAACAGAAGAGCACCAACCAAATGGCATCTCGATTTCGTCTGCGATACCTTCAATTCCCATGAAAGTGAAGGCAACAACAGTGATGATGGGAACCATTGTCCACCCAAGCTCCTTGACGAGCGTCATCGGCAAAGCGAACAAGTACAGGGTCACGCATTGTTTCAGGTGGATTCCATCTGTGAATTCTGTTGGTAAAGGGGATTGAATATAACAAACAACGTATCACTTACATGATATTGGAATGGGTGTGTTGGCTACACGTTCCATAGCGGTAAGGTTGTCGATCATGCCCTGGATACTGTAGGCAAAAGTAGAGACGTCAGAAGGGAGCATTCGTGATCTTTCAATCTGCACGAACAGTTGACTCATCGCATTTGTACCTATGACAGAATTCAGCATTACAAAGGACATACATGGATAGATTAAACATGGCCCACCCGCAGGACCGACAGTTTCCAGGAATCCTTCCCGCCTAAACTCGAAGAGAAGTCGGTTAAGCTCATAAGCCACTCTGCCGCGGAGATGGAGATGAGCGCCACAAGGAGGAAGAGATAGCAGCCCACATGAGAGGAAGAGGCAACGTAGCATCGTCTACGTGGAGCGCAAAGTCTACGACTTGATGAGAACGAGCGAGTAAAGGAGTGGTAGGACCGGCCAGGCGAGGCTTGCTACGCTTGGGCCTCACCCGTTTGGTAGCATCGGCTCTTGAAGGTCTCAAGGTTCCTTCCGGAGAAGATCCCGCCTCACTGTCACCAGCGATACTCGGTGCCAGAGAGTTGTTCCTCGTCGAAGCGTACGTGTCTATCTCCTGTGGCTCAGCGTATCGTAAAAACCAGGCTGGTAGAATGTCTCGATAATCTTCCCAGTTTAAACCATCTTCGCCTCGGACATAGTGCTTGACAGCATAGACGAAGAGGACGCTTAGTCGGAGAGCGTCGGCCTTCCTACGACGAAGTTGGGTCGCAGTGATAGACGACGTGGGTGTTTTTCCCTTGATGTGAGGCGGAGCTTGATTTGTTGGGGGGAGAGCCGCATTGATCCAAATTTGGCGGGAGAGGTTGCGCACTTGAGAGGTTATTGAGGCGAAGGATTTTCTGCCCTCCCAATAACGGTCGTATGAGGTACTGCAACCAAACGTTAGAAGGACCGGTACGAAACGAGGACGTGATGTTACCCATTTCTGTCAAAATGAACAAGTCGGAGAGTAGTTCAAGATGAAGAATACAGTTCACATACCGGAAGACCAAAATGAGACCAACCTAACGGCGACAGGAATCAGAACGCGGCCAATGAACGGATGCCGTGGTGCAAGAACTCACCACCACGGACAGCATTGGAGTTACTGAGTTGGTGAGGGCCACTCTGTATCCTTGGGAGAATAGGTATGCAATCAGGGAGGCAAAGAGAGTAACTGTCAACACTGGACCAATGATTCGGCCAATGATCTACATAGGAGAGTTTTGTGATTGATTCTGAAGCCAGACCCATTGAAGGACGTACGCTGCCCTTGATTCTAAAAACATCGGGAAGCCAGGAATACTGGACTAGGATAAGAAATGGTAGGGCGAGACATGGGGAAAGCTGACAGTACTTTTCGTAAATGCTTTCGCTTGATAGCGGGAGGCTTCAGGGGAAGGGATAAGTGGACGCGCAGACATAAGAATCGGCGCGCGTACACACCTTCAGCACACTAGAAATATTCACCTTCGACATCCCGCGGCTGGACATAGTCGATGGAGAAGGACACTGGACAGTATGCAGGGGCGTCTTAGTCATCATTTGGATGATCGTCGAGGCATGTTAACAGTTAACGATACAGAACTATGATAACAATATGATAGATGATACAGAAACCGGCTGGAAACGCAGAAAAGTGTGGGAGGTGTGGGGTGACGCGAAGCTGTAGTAAGAAAATAGTCACACATGTAGCCCATCTACATACGCAACTTAACAATCAATCATTCCCAGAGACGCGATTCTTTCCCCAAGCTGACGGCTCACAGACGGCGTCCAAAGAGGTGAGTGTATAGGAGACTCAAGGTTGCCTTTGCATGGTGATGAAAGGGAAGGAAAATGGAATCCAAGGGGAGAGTTAGAGATCGCACTCGCGTTCACAGAGTAAGACAAGCGTCGTGGAAGAGAGGGCTTGATGGTGGAGAGAGTGTCTCGACTGAGGGCAGCGAGCGATGGAAAAGGAGTACACAAAGCCCTTGGGCTTAGTAGGGGTATCCGGCAAGGACTATGTGGTTGCAGACGAGAATAGGGTTTCTGAGCGTTTAGAGGAGGTGGACGGCTAGGGGTGTGTATGATCTGATCGGCAGGTGTGATGGGCGTGAGTGCATCGGCGAGGCATTTCAAGTCGAATGCAGAGGTATCGAGCGACAAACGGCGCTCCAGAACAGGTATTCTGGATGCAAGGCGTCGTTCAGACATAGAAGCAGGTACAAGCTGCGGCGCGGTTGACATCGAAGGTTGCGTGGTAGATTCACGAGCAGTTGTATTGCCAGTGGGCATCGCAGTACCTTCATCGGCGTCATCTTCCTCAGAAAGGGAGGCAGGTTTAGTCGTGGCTATCTGGCGATCTGGAGAGTGCATAAGAAATCGAAAAGAATGGAGCACCAACGAATCTTACGGTTTGGCGGAGAGGTTTGATTCAAGACAGAAAAGAGCTTCGAGGTTACTGTAGTCATCAGATAGTCGCCGTCGGCGTGTTTGGACAAGAACCTCCGAGTAAAGCGAAGACGCGAAGGGCAGAGGACTTTGACGCTGGGCGTGAGCTGCTTCGATTGAAGATAGAGAGCTAGTTGTCGCCATAAGAATAATACAACCTCCGATTGTCAGAGCACGTTACCTTCAAGAAATACAGAACGAGCATGGACGTTCCACGCCAACTCGGATTTACGCCATTTCGGGCAGACCAGAGGGAAGGTATCCAGACGAGACTTGCAAGAGTTATTAGTGCGCATTGTTTTGAAAACTGGAAAAGTGTTTGAAGATGGGGGTATGAGAGAGATAAAGTTTTAAAATCAAGTTTGAAACTGAGCCCGAGCTTATCTCATCGTGAAATCAGTTGTTACAAGGGCAAAATACAGAAGTAATACAGTATATCGTAGAATTAAGCATACTGCGAAATGCACGATCAATCAGAATTTCTGTGCAATTGAAGGGGAGGACATACCCGAGTGAAGGTCCCCATTGTCATAAACGTCTCCTTCTTCTTTGGCACATTAGGATCTCCGTACAAGCTCTTCACCGCGGCACTCATGTTTGCTTTGCGCTTGGCTTCTTCGAGTGCTAAGCTGCTAGTCACCGCCCGAGAAGCTGCAGAGATGGACGGGTTCGTCGATGGAGCAGGAGCGACCTTCTTCTTTGCCGGAGCATTGCCAGCGTCTTCGTCGTCATTCTTCCGTTTCTTATTCTTCTTCGCCTTCTTGGAAGAAAGCAGGCGGACACGTAATTTCTCCTCTTCTTCGGGAGAGGGATTGAGATGAACGATGCCGGTGGCACGAGGGAACTTTTGGGCGCATTGAGGGCATACTTCCAATTCTCCTTCGTTGGTGCAAGTGGAAGTAGACAGAGTATTCAGCCCAGCCAAGGAAAAGACGCAGCCGCATTTAGTGATATAAATAAATGGCTGAGAGCCGTTCATCTCCTTCAATGTTAGCGGGCAGACGAACTGCGCATGGTCTTCAGAGTCCGAGGAAGGTGTAGGATTAGGAGTAAGTGTAAGCGTTTTGACATCCTGAAACGCAATAGTTCGGTCAGAAATTACACGTTATACTTACAGGCCAAGCAACGCACCTTCAACCCGTTTATGTGCCCACATATATCTTCACCGTCTCCGTAGGAACTCCTGTCCAAAAGGAACTCTATGATCGCATCTTTATTGTACAGTTTACCTAAGGCGCAAGACACAACTGGCTGCTGCAAAACTTTCTACGAGTTTTTCATGGTTTACAAAAGTCTTGGGCATAGACGGGACAGTACGGACCTTGGATAGGGCACAGAAGAGCCACCTTGCCCGCTTTTGATTGGCCTTGTCGGCCTGTTCTGCCTGGAAGGTAAAGGTAAGCGTATTGTGATTGATAGAAGACATTTCGATACCTTAGGCTTATTCTTGACTAGATCTCTACGGTCAGGGATGCTTCCCCCGTCATTACCCATGGCAGTGAAGGACAGAGAGAGAATTAGTTCACGTGCGGCCGGCTCAAATAATCTGACTAATCACACTTCTTGTCCTCGTCCTTGCGCACAGTGGGATTCTGATCGCCTCTCCTTGCACCCATGCTGCAAGAAGAACTCACGCACATGGACAGAATAACTCAACTTCAAGATGAAATTCAGAACATCCTCCTTATCATGTCC
>RZIO01000003.1:2562127-2585250 GCA_004338095.1 Gloeostereum incarnatum
AGATGCTCGTGACTGAATTCTCTGATGGTTGTGCCCGCGTCAAGACTGATGTTCGTCTGGGGCGTGATGCCCTTCTTCAAAACGTTGTCGAAGATATGGAGAGAATGCGCCACAAAAGGTCCGCCGCCATGTCGTTGTCCCATGTTTCATGCCAATTAATCTGTCTACAAGCGCTGATTATTTTACATGCTTGGTCGACCTTCAGGCGGGATATGCAATGGTTGGGCGTGATGTCACGAACAGCTGGGACGAGATCATCAACGCCACCGCAGAGATATCTCAGGAGCTCGATCGCAAACTGCTGAAGCACGACCGAAATTGCCTCTCCAAGCAGTTTCCGCAGTCTTTTGGCTCTCTTCCCGCCTCGATTTTGGAACCTACAAGGCTTTGATATTGGCGCTCATTCAACTTGTGTTTTCGGTGCTGCTCTCTTCAGTGTATTTGGCTGGTAGTTAGATAATTGTAGAAACATGTGGACTGCCAAACTACTTAATAAATTGAGATGCATGCAAAATAAGGTGACGGTGATGTCGTCGGGAAGCTTTAGGCGATAAATAGTGCCGTCATGTTCTCTCATTCGACCACCAAACTATCGAGGGGAGTGTTGGCGGCATGGACGCATTCGCTTTCCGCAGAGCTGCTACAGCCATCAAAATGGATGAGAAGAGGTCACGGCCATCGATTATACCACTCTGCGTGCTCTCCGAAGTCACGTCTTCGGTACGCTGGACGGCTTTTGCTCTCACCATCATCACCTAATCGCCTATCGAGCCCTTCGTTGCACATCAATTCCATTAGAATGGCGTCCGTTAACTCTCCTTACCGCCTTCCGACAAACGTCAAACCTACGCACTACGACGTTACCCTCCAAACTGACCTCCAATACCAGAGCTTCCAAGGTCAGGTCACAATCAGGTAATTCCTGGATCTCCCTCCCTTTTTCTATCTTGCTGAAAGAGGGCTACATAGCTTGGACATCAACGAGGAGACCTCTACCATCGTCCTGAACAGCGATGATCTCACACTTGGTGTCGCGTCCGTGTTCCTTGATGTACCTCTGTGTACAGGCCTTTCTGATACGTTGAATATATCTACAGCTCTCTCTACTCTGAGGCATTCAAGTCGAACCAAGTCCCTTCCAACCAGTTCAACGACCCTGCTGAGAAACGTACCTCGTTCACATTCTCGCATGCCCTTCCCGCCGGATCCAAAGCAGAATTGAAAATTCCTTTCAAAGGAGCTCTGGGGGATAGCATGACCGGATACTACAAGTCTTCATGGCAACCCGAAGGGGAGAGTAGCACGAAATATTACGCCCTCACGCAGTTCGAGGTTCGCCGCACTTCCTTTGGTCTTCGTCAGGAGTAGCTCATCTTTCCCTTGGAAGGCTACGGACGCGCGCCGCTGTTTCCCCTGCTGGGATGAACCTGCTCTGAAGGCAACCTATAGGACCACTATGATTTCTCGGGTTGATACCGTCAATCTCAGCAACATGCCTGCTGTTTCTGAGGATGTCTACGAGCCAAATTCCAAGCACGCGCAGTATAATGAGATCTTTTCCGACCTGGCCCTTGGTGATGGAAAGTGGAAGATCACGCAGTTCCAAACCACACCTCTGATGTCTTCATACTTGGTTGCTTTCGCTAATGGGCCGTTCAAACATCTAGAAAAGTTTGTCGTGATGCCATTAAGTGGAAAGACATTACCGCTTCGGATTTACAGTAAGATATCTACATGTTTGCCGTCCAACCACATCCTTCTGAGCATGCCCAACCAGCTACTCCCGATCATATACATCAGGCTCAGTTTGCCCTCGATGTCAAGGCTCAGGTCCTGCCGCTGTATGAAAAGATCTTCGAGGTGGAATTTCCCTTGCCAAAGCTCGACACACTCGTGGTAAGACGAATCCAGAAATGAATCCTACAAGCGTGCTCAATTCCTAATCACAGGCAAGCGATTTCGACGCAGGTAGCTCACCTTTCCAGGCTGCCGTAATATTGCTGACAATCTCTAGGCGCTATGGAGAATTGGGGTCTCATTACAGGACGAACAAATGCATTCCTCCTTGATCCCAAGAAAGCAGACCTCCAAGGACGTAAACTGGTCGTGACTGTTCAGAGTCATGAGGTAGCCCATATGTGGTACGCTCCGCAATACATCTACGGAGCGGAAGGTTTGGTTCATATCTCTTCTTAGGTTTGGGAACATCACAACCATGGCCTGGTGGGATTATCTTTACTTGAACGAAGGTCGGCATCTGGTCCTATACTCAAGTTGTCTAATCATTGACGGCAATCAAAATAGGTTTTGCCACCTTGGTAGGTACCAATAGACTCGTTCGGTTGTATCCTACTGAATATACATCAAGATGGGAGAAGTCATCATACCCAACAAGTAAATGTCGTTCCCGGTCCGGAACACTGTTTTCTTTGAGCTGACATGGACATCGTCTAGAGTGTATCCGGAGTTCAAGCCTAACACCGAGTTTATCAGTGACCATCTAAACCGAGCCTTTGCTCTTGACGCCAAATTGTCCTCTCATCCCATCGAGGTGGCGTGCCCCAATGCCGACGACATTAACCAGGCGATTATCCCTCTTCTCATATATTTCCTTAGATTCTGATAATGCTCGTAGATCTTTGATAGCCTTTCCTACTCCAAAGCAGCTTCCGGTCAGTGGGTGTGTGTCTGCCCAATGAGTGTATTGTTTGACTGGGGCTACCAGTGTTGCGCATGCTGGCCAACTATGTCGGCGAGGAGCGCTTTCTCAAGGGTGTCTCATTATATCTGAAGGACAATCTATACGCGAACAGCGTGACCAACGATCTTTGGAAGGGTATCAGCAAGACCACAGGTAGCATAGTTCCTCCTGCGTTAGAGTCTACCGTTTCTCAAGCTCTTGAAGGCATCGATATCATCACGCTGATGGATAACTGGATCTCCAAGGTGGGTGCCCACTCTATTTCTCTGACGTACCCGAGACAGACTCCAACAGATCGGATTCCCCGTTCTTACTGTGACGGAGTCGTCATCCGGAATTACCGTACGTCAAGACAGATTCCTTGAAACCGGACCTGCTGCTCCAGAGCAGAATACGACGATCTGGTATGATACACAACTCAACTTGAAAAAGCCCCCACACTTAAGTATTGTTCTTAGGAACGTGCCCCTGTTCATTTTGTCCTTCGATCAAGCTGGACATGTAGCTGTTGACAAGGAGGCCATTCTGACAGAGCGCGAGAAGACTGTTCCTCTGGACACCAGCAGGAACTTCAAACTCAATGCTGGAACTTTTGGTGTTTGTATGTTTGATTTTCTAACGTATCTGTTTCCTTAACCCCTGATGATTTCGGTAGACCGTGTTTTGTACACTCCTGAACGTTTGGCTAAGATTGGGCAAGAGGCGGCTAAGCAGAACTCAGCGTTTTCATTGGACGATCGAATGGGATTGGTATACGACGCGTTCTCTCTTTCCAAGGCTGGTCTCTCGAAGCTGAGCAGCGCGCTAAACCTGGTAGATATTTTGCGCAGCGAAAATGAATGTGAGAATTGTATCCATTTAAACACTCTTTGCTGACTTTTGAAATCAAGACCTTGTCTGGTCTGGTATCTCGGATAATCTGGCGGGCTTATCATCGATTTGGTGGGAGAATGCCCAGGTCCAAGAAGGCCTCTCGGCTTTCCGCCGGGTAAGCCCAGCGACCTAACAGTTTACATAGCGTGCTCAAGTGGATCATTTATAGACCCTCTTCGTGCCACTGGTGGAAAGGCTTGGATTCGAGTACTTTGCTTCTGATTCTGCCGACATCAGGCAGTTGCGCACCTGTGCAATTGAAAACGCTGCTGGCGCTGAGGACAGGAACGTCATCGACGAGTTGAGGAAGCGGTTCAACCACTATTTAGAGACAGGCAATGACTCTCTGATCCCTGCTGACTTGCTCAGAGTGACCTACAAGACGGTACACCTTTTGCGTTTCCTTCCCGTCTCAACTAGCCCCTTACATGATGTAGGTTGTCAAGTTTGGCGACGTGGAGGAATATCAGGCGATCGAGAAGATCCATAAGAATCCTGACACGCCTACTGCCGGCACTGCTGCAAGGTGAGCATTGTCTGTGTGTGGGGGGGGGGGGACTTTTCTCACTATGCTGACATTGGTCTGGGAAGGATTGCCCTGGGAGCAACCCAAGATCCTAAACTTCTGGAAAGGACATTCCAGACAATGCTTACCGGTTCCAGGGATCAGGACATGCACACACTCTTCAGTGGTGTCAGTGGTAATAAGGTGTACCGACGTGAGATGGCAGTATTCTTCAAGAAGGAGTATGATGCTGTGAGCCCTTCTTTTTAACTACCGTTGGACCAATGACGAAGGCTGCGGCGAAGTTCTACAAGCGTTTCGAGAAAAACTCGACACTGAAGTATCTGGTGCAAGTGAGTGACTCGATTCCTCTCAAGGTCACGATAGCTATTTATGTCTGGATAGTATTCGTTCGGTAGCCTTTCGACGGAGAAGGATGCGGCTGAAACGGAAGCTTTTTTCAAGGTCAGTTCCGACTGATACTCAAATGCCAAGCGCGTAATGATGGCGAGAAACTTTTCTCAGGACAAGGACACGAGCAAATTCCATCTTGCACTCAGCCAGACTGTGGAAGGAATTCGAACAAAAGCAGCATATGTGGAGAGGTCAACGAATGATCTGGTGAGCTGGCTGGAAGAGTGGCGAAGAAGGGTGTGATTGGTTTTGAGGGTGTAGCATAACAAAGTCGGTACTTGTCCAGAGAAGTGTACGATAAAAGAGAGAACCGAAAGAAAACTCGATGCCCGCATTTGATCCAGTCCGGGATGCAGTCTTGAACTCTCCCAACAATCAGTCGTACCACGTCCCGAGCCCGTCTCTGGGCCGAAGAGCGACCGACCTCTCCAGCTTATTGAACGACGATTCCCGCCCACCCGTCGTAACACCGAGCCTCTCTCATCTCCTCCATAGCACCGCCGTCGCCGTCGAAGACGACGACGACGACGACGACAAGCTTGCACGCTCTCAGCCCCTTCGGAGGGTCCCAGGTTCGACCGTCAACATCGGCGACGACGTTCGACACAGTGGCTATCCGCGACCACCGTCGCCGTCTAACTCCCGTCCTTCCTCGTCATCGTCTTCAGTCCAATTTCCTCCTCTAACTCCTCGTAGCACGGTCTCCCCAGCTATGGCCCCACCGCCTCTTCCTACGGTGTCGTCGGTTCCCTACAACCCGAGGAACCGGAAGACACCAGCTGCGTCGGTGTTGATCCCAATGTCCCAGTCTGAGATGAAGACGTATAAGACATATGTTGGTAAAGGAGCGGCGCGGTTGATGAAGCGTAAGCGTTCTGCCGTCGACGAGCCAGACGATCAACCTCCCTCAAAGCGGCGGGCAGGGGATACGGGCATTGTAGTCGATCATTGTAAGCGTCGACCTTTTCCTCTCCGTCTGATAACTGACCGTCCGATCTACGGCAGACAACTCTAGACCAGAAGTGGGCGTGGTCCAGCGACAGGATTCACCCATAATTGGTCTGAAAAATTTCAACAACTGGGTCAAATCTGTTCTCATCTCCCGATTCGCGCATCCTATACTCGCCTCAAGCCCTTCATATGGTCCTGGAAGAGGGAAGGGTAGAGTGCTTGACATGGGTTGTGGTAAAGGAGGCGACATAACAAAATGGGCGAAAGCGAGAGTCAAAGAGATGATTTGCGCTGGTATGTGTTTTGTACGTCGTATCTCACTTATATCAGGTTTTCAACTGTCCGCAGACATCGCAGATGTGTCTGTCGACCAAGCGCGCTCTCGCTGGCAGGCTTTACGAGGGCATCGTTTCGACGCCTCCTTTGCTGCTTTAGATTGTTACACGGAACCCTTGACAGATGCTTTCCCTCCCAGCATCTTCTCAAATCCATTCGATGTCGTGACTATGCAATTTTGCATGCACTACGCCTTCGAAACGGAAGAAAAGGCACGCCGTATGCTTGACAATGTCAGTAGATGGCTAAGACCTGGCGGAGTGTTCATTGGGACAATACCAAACGCAGAGCAGCTTCTGTAAGTCATCGACTTGTTCGTTTCCTAGCACTTATCGGTGGTATCACATCTCGTCAGTGAGCATCTAGACGAGCTACCCCCTCAAGCTAAAGACCTTTCCTTCGGAAACGCCGTGTACCAGATTCGTTTCGAAAGTCGGGCTAACCGGCCAGTCTTCGGCCACAAGTATTGGTTCTTTCTGAAGGATGCTGTGGAGGATGTCCCTGAATATCTTGTACGATGGGATAATTTCGTCCAGTATGGTGTTTTGTCTCCCCTCATTCTTCTTCGCTTACACCTGGTAAACTTAGGCTCGCAGCGGAGTATCACCTCCGTCCAAAATACAAAGCTGAATTCCACGAAGTGTTTAATGAGAATCAGGAGCACCCGGAGTATGGACCTCTCTTGTTGCGCATGAAAGTGGTAGATGAGAATGGAGAAAGCGCTATGGATGAGGACCAATGGGAAGCCGCTAGTATGTTTTCCAGGTGGTTCACCATATCTTTACTGACAAGTTTGGCAGATATCTATATCGCGTTCGCTTTGGAAAAGTGGTAATGCAAAATTTATTCTTCACTTTAATATTATGTAATATTAGACCTTAGGCCTTATTACCTACCATCCAGATGTATAATTCCTGAAACTCAGAGTGCAGAACGTCAAAAACAAACATTCATCCTTAGTAAGACGACAACGACCAGACCATAATGTGTACATTAGCAAGTAGGAGGAATAAAAGGGAGGATGTAGTAGCCCAGACCTATAGAGGACGCGGTAAACGTCGAAGCCGAATGTAACACAGATTATACACATTGAGTTGGTTAAATTTACTCTTGCCCGAAACCAACAGTCTCTCTGTTCAGCATTGTCAGTTGAGTTGATAGAAATAAGGAACAAATACTCACTCTACAGCGAGCGTCAACTTGTGCTCAAGACTAGCATAATCCTTATACGGTGGTAGGTCGATACGATTGAAGCATGTATGGCTCTTCGGCAGCTGCGAAGGATCACCAGATTTCTCTATCGTAAAGCGTCTGGGACCGTCAGATCCCTGTAGATCCTTGAAGCCGTTGACGGGAATACGAGAGGTACCGGTGGCAAACTGAAGCAACCGCGACTTGCGTTCGGGAGGCCAGCTTCGGACACATTTCCAGAACCATTGAATCACCTCGTCGTTCATTTCGTAGCCGCGATAGTCAGTGAATTTGGTCCAGTCATCACTGCGAAAAAAAAGGTGGGTCTACAGGGCGCGTGCAAGAACGATAGGGGCACATACACGTCTATCTCAGACATACCACCTATCAGCAGCTCCAGCTCCCGTTCGTCGAATACCGTGATCAGCTCTTGCGGTATTAGCTCACTGAAGCCAGACATGAAGGCATCAAACTGCTCCTTCACGCGCTTCGAAATACGATATTCCACAATAGACTCCACATAATCCTTCTTGTTGTCTTGCGTAACAGGAATGTCTCCACCTCCCGGCTTCAGCTCAATGGTGACCATTTCGCCAAAACGTTCTTCTGTCGTTGTGAACGTCTCGTCAATAATATCGGTGATGTCGTTCTCCCTGGTACCGAAAGCATGAGCGAAATGAGATATCATGCAGGCTAGGACTTACAGCATCCAAGTCATACCGCGATGTAGTTCGGCATCAACGCTCTCCAAATCAGACAAGGTGACCTTCTTCTTTAAAATCATCTTGTAGAAGCTAACAATGAAGTACGCGTCCAGGAATCGTCGATGGAAGATACCCAGGCCAAGACAACGCCCAATGAATTTGAAATAGTTCAGATGCTCAGGGTTGACACCCGAGGCAGGGTTGATTTGGAGGGTATAGTTGTCATGGGCAGAATATTCGAAGAGACAATAGAAAGGGTTGAACATTTCGTGAGATAGCAGGAAAAAGAATTCCCTGCAGGAGAAGTCAATAAGCGCAATTGTGGCGGCGAATATACGCTCACGAACCTGGAAAGACCGCCGTAATCGAGACCGTCCTCGCCGTCAAACTTAATCATCAGCCTCTTCTTCAAATCATTAGGCGTCTGTCGCATGATCTCGGCATAACTATCCTCGAAGATATGATTTCTCCTGATCTTGATCTGGCAATTGCCAGGTTGCGCACGCATCGCGGGTTGACTGCGGAAATAGATCAATTTCCTTCTGAAATCGCGCTTGTACTGTGGTACATTAGCGTCCAAAGTAGAGGGCAATCGAGGGTCGTCCCATGTGGTTGTCTTTGTATTGTGATCCACAAAGTACACTCTGGCAGTCGATGTAAGTCGCATCTCCCAGCCTGATGGCAACGGTCCTAGCTGAGAGATCGCCTGAGGTTGTAAAGCCGAGCCCTGTCCACCCGGACCCATGACACGGATAATTGCCTGTCGACGAGGATCAACCCATGTTGTGGTTCGCGTATTGTGATCTACATAATAGGGCCGCCCTTCCAGAGTGAAACGCTCCTCCCATCCATTGGGAAGACTTCCCGTGCCCGCCGTTGTCGCATTGTTTCCAGCGGTAATGGCAGCAGGGGTGGCAGCAGCATTTGGGGCTGTTGTACTAGCAGTGGCACTAGGATTTCGATAGACGCTGGAGGCAGTGTTGTTGGCCTCTAGCAAGTCATCAGCGAGAATACGACGGGCGTGCTGGTCACGAGCAGCATTAGTTTCGTTGTCTTGTGCATTGTTGTTCGCGGCCGCGTTGGCAGAAGGACGATTCCAGGTAGTGGTGCGAGTATTGTGATCAACATAGTAGGTGCGACCCAAAGGATCGATGCGGCGCTCCCATCCGGGAGGGAGAGGGCCGTACTGATCCACATTGGGGTTGAAGTTCCGCATCTGGGCATTCGATGCCGAAGCGCTGGCAGCAGTGGAAGAGGGCTGCGTGGTTGGATTAGTGACAGCAGAAGCGGAGGGCGATTGCTCAGAGGTACTAGTAGGGCGGGAGGAAGACACGGTGCTGGTCTGTTCAACTTCAGGCGAAGGAGCTGAAGGAGGAGCTGCCGGGTTTGGTGTGGGCATGCTGATTGCTGGGCTTGTGCTATCCGTGCCTGTGGCGTGAGAACTAGAAGTGCGGGACAAGGATCCCGCACCTCCAGCAGGAAGAGCCAAATTAGAGGTACTGGCGGAGGGAGAATTGTTAAGACCGATGTCGGCCATTGCAGTGTTCAGGTTGGAAAGCTGTGAAGGGCCTGGGTTTGTTATGGGCTGGCTGATGTTGGTGGAAAGATAGATAATCAATTTTCCGTGAACGACAAGGTTATCATTGGATTTCTTGAGATCAAGGGTAAGCATTTCTGAGCAAATCTGAGGTCAAGAGTGCAACACGCCACAACAGTTATGCTAGGGACACACCATGACCGCCCAGTTCAAGGTCAAGCACATCGCTAACTCGGACATTGACAACACCGAGAAAGCCCTGATCCCTTCGCTTGAACTTGCGCTGGTCGAAGATCTGTACCGCAACCACTGATGAATCTTTGACAGTACTGAACACATACGTTAAGTAAAATCCTTGAAGGGCGAGAATGCACGTACATATCAAAGCTTTCGTTCCAGTAGGGATTTAGAGTCTTCTTCATGACACTCGTCGTGTGCGTCTGCTCCGCATCGACAGTGATGACCGCAAAAGGGTCAGGGAGACGGAAGACATCACGCTTCGACAGAGCATCCGCTGCGACGACTATGGCTGGGTTAGATGAGAATGGTTTGAGGAGAACTTGAATACATGCCTGTCACCCTAATCTTCTTTCTCCTAGAAACAATTGCAGGCGACTGTGAGCATATCTGGCGAGACGAAATGATATTATAAGACCTACAAAGGTCCCGGAGGCACAGACATTGCTCCAGACAGAAAATTAGGGGAGAAATAGGACGTCAGAGACGGTTCCGATATAAAATTCAAAGAAAAGAGGAGGAAGACAAGCTGTAGACACAAATCGTCAGTCTGGTGCTGAGTAACCGGGTGTAATGTCACAAACAAGCACAGCCTCGAATTTCCACTGTGACTGTGTGTTCCCATTTTTAGCTCTTTCCTTAAAATTCCGCCACACTTTGCTTGATCGCAAGGACAAGGCTATTTAATTGACATCTGTGCTATATTCCTCTAGTTCAATTGCCGTCTTTCGCCAACAAGTGAATCGCGTGGTAACTGAACATGCAGACAAATTTCTTCGTTTGGATCTTTGGCTACTACTACTTTCCGTGCTCAAACAATCGTCCTATACTAGTGGTCACGGGATGTAGTGGTGGACAGATACTTTACTGCTCACCGAAACCGCCATAAAGATCGCGTTGGCTGCTATTCCGGTATCAGAGAGTATCAACCTGTGGAAGGGCTCTCTGGAAAGGATCCACGATTTCTGCTTCGCTGGGAACTGTCGTTGCTAATGAACCATGGGAATAGTTTGGAGTTCGCAGAGCTGTGACACTTCTGAGACGTCCCTCTGTTGTGCCATCTATTGCGTCGCTGCTCGGCCTGCCTGACGACGATGGGATAGGCCCTGTCGGATTAACAGTCCAAAACGGATTTCTCAGGAATCCGTTTGAGTTCATTTCTCCCGACGACTTCCTTCTGCTTTTTCGGCGTGACAACTTACGAGGAAATGCCAAAGACATCCGCGAGGATGGTACCGATTCTGGGCATCGCGCGCTTGAAGTCATCGTTGATCCTGCTTCTCTTTGAGAAGTCAAAATCCCAGAATCGCTCTGGTATGAGACCCTCAGCTTTATCTGTTGCATCAATGTATATACTCACATGGATATCTGAATAGTACGATGAAGCCTGCAATCCCCCCTCTGTTGATACTGTTGGTACCGCGCAATGGTCGCTATCCTGGAGGGCGTTCATCATCGAGACAGATACTTATTCGAGCGGGAAGTACCTTTTCCTTCCTTGTCCAACTTAACTTCTTCCTTATGGCGGCGAGCTTTGAGTGCAAATGCATGCTAAATGATGATGGTCGGGGTCTGAAGAAGTGACTTATGACTGACGCCTCATATTTGTACCCCTCTTTGCACCATGTCTCACAAGTCATATATATGCCTCCCTTGACTCGGATGCCCTGAGTGTCTGATCGCTTTCGATCTGAAAAGGCTAGTCCTGGCTAGTCATTCTTGAACGTAGATCCGTAGAGTTCTAAGATTGGATTTTAATATTGCCCTGCATCTCACCTTATTTACATTTCTCTACAGTGTGTCTATATGTGAATTTTAAAAAAATTTAGAGGTGGCTTTAGGAGCGTCGCGCGCCACCCGGGCCGAAAGTTCCAAATAAGGAAGCTTTCTATCACGCCACACGGGAAGGTTATTGAAGCTTTATTGAAGCTTTCTACGTCCAGCCATCTCGTCAGGCAAACTACTTATTCTTCGTTGATGCACCATGCCGCAGATTGATATGCCCATGCACACCGTACCTAGTCGCAATTCTATGCTGTGGAAGCATTTTTGCTTACTTGCCCGTCCAGGCTCACCAGCACGCTGCTAATGCGGAGGATTATCTAGGAAATGGACTGCTTATGCCAGCCATGGAGGAGCATCTGAAAGCTGCGGAAGCTTATATGGCATCTGTCGAATGTAGCAGCGACGAATCCGTACAGCACACCATTTTTTCATTCCTGGTTGTTAAACTCATTCCATAGCTTCGATTCACAGGCGAAGAGAACGTTGAAAATGTTGTACAATGATCACCAGAAGGCAGCACGGGAGCTGGAGCGGAGAATTGCAAAATTGCGGGAAGACGGGAAGGATCCAAGCTTGCCACAAAAGATAGATCCACCGAGAAATACTTCGCAGAAAAAAGTCTTCCGGCGGCGTTCCTCAAAGCCCAGGACGTGGTTTTAGGCCTATGATAGACTCTCAAGGACCTGTTGACGAATCTTTTATGGTTTTGAACGGTCAACGTGTGAGTTCTCTCCATTTTTCTCTCCGATATGTGTATCTCACGCGCTCCCCGTAGTCTGAAGCGGGAGACGACGCATTTAAGCAGTTCTGGAGTATCATGCAAGGCATGCTCGACAACCTCTCACAACCTGTCGCTTTCGCCACCGCTCCTTTGGGGATCCAAGAAGCAACACAGTCTGGCGCTGCCACTCCTTCACCTACCTCTCGTACCCTACGTAGGGACGGTAGCCTCAGCAGTGACACCGATTTGGAGGAGCCCATGGTTACGAAGGTAACTAGGCGGCTGGGCATGAGTGCGCGGGATGGGAAGAATTCTCCAAAACGGACCAGTAGTCCGCTCCAAACTTCCGTCCAACCCTCGACAGACGAGGACGTCGATGACGAAGAATTTCTTGATGAAGGTGGGATTCGCCTTGCTACATCTTCTGCTATAGTTCACAAAGAACCCTCAGGCGACGATCTTTCTGAGTCTTTCTGTCTCATTCCTTCTGGCAAAGGACCGTCGCCAGTTGCTTTGAAGAAAGAGAACGCAGCTCTGAAGACCGAAGTGGAAGCGATGAAGAAGCGTCTTGAAGCGACGGAGCGAATGTTGCAGCTACGGAAGGAGCATGATCTGCAGCTCCGGGACAGTATTTACTTAGCTACAAATGAGGTGCGTCTCCCTCTTTTCGTCCACTTCGCACAGCCTCTCACGCGCTACGTTTTCAGGCCCGGCGTGCCATGGGTGCATCTGTTATTCAGCGCCAGGGGAGCCCGCTCGATATTGGCCCCATGAATTTAAATATCCCGCCCATCCCAGGATATAATACAGCACGCGAGGCGCAGTATGCACGCCGGGTCAAGGAGCTTGAGGACGAGATGAAAGCTTTGCGCGTCGAGCTAGAGAAAACGGTGCGAGGTTTTCTTCTTCCATTATCCAATCTAACGTTGTTTATTTTCCGCGCCAGAAAGCAGATAACGTTAGACATCGGGAACGATGGGCAAAGGTGAAGGAAAGCGCCAGGCGGAAGAAAGAGATGAAGGCTACGGCTGAGGCTGCTCACGCGTCCGTGCGGGAGAAAATTGTGGAAGATCCTGAGGCAGAAGAGGCGGAAGATTCTGCTCAGCGGTCTAGTATCGCATAGGGCGCATGGGTATGGCACTATGTATGTGTCTCTCGCGTACCGTTTTTGTTTTCTCTATCATATTTGTAGCATTAGGTGACTATGTGTACTACACACCATTTTCAATCTCAGGAAACTTACATACTCCCTGCCTACAACTCAGGTGGTCACTAGTACTGTGGAAGGTCAGTGCCTGTGGCTGCGCATGTAGATGACACTAACAGGTAGCACCCTCAAAGTTTATACACTGGCTCTTCAGCAGGATTTTGTCTTGCTATTCTTGCTATCTGACGTGCTGATAGGAATAGTGGTTTCCCGAGCTCAGCACCATGGTACAAGGATCTTTGAACTCACGTTGGGTGTGATTTTCCATTCGAGTGGATGTGTGTTCCAAACCGATGGAATTGATTCGTAAAGCAGACGTCAGGGAGTATATCTCTCTCACGGCTATAACATTATGATTTCTCTGTCGACTTGGGGGAAGAACTCGCCTTTATCGTCGTGCTACAACTAGGTTACCTACACGGGAGTCTTACGCCACAATTCGATCGATGAGACTGCCGACTTCGGCATTTGTGACGCTTCTATCGTCGGGCATGTCGGGTAGAGGGCCTGAAGTGACTGCGCTGGGTTCAGTCTCAAGTCGAACAAACTCCACTCTCCGCTTCGGGATTCGGTCTTGGAGCCTGCCGGTGAACTGTGCGACAGACCTGTCTTCTCGAGCAGATAATGGCCGGATCCGGCATCATGCCCACGTACAGTTCTTAAGACTAATGGGACCACTCCACTTTCTTTTATTTCTGCGCAATTCCCTCTCTAGTTTTCCGCTGCCATGGTCTTTCACGCTCCCCAACACGCCCAAATCCAGGACGATCTAGAGAAGGGCATACGAGATACCCTTCCTCTCCGTCCGCAAAATGTCACCAAATTGCCATCCCTTCCTCTGGAAAACTACTACGAGAAGAAGCAGAAAGTTCTCACCGTTACACCATCGCCAGCAGCCGTCTCGAAACGCAAACGAAAGGTTTCGAGATGGATCCGCTGGAACCTGTGGTTTAACACTTATAGGTACGTGCAATACTACCGATTTATATCGTACCAACATGTTTACGAAATTTCTCCAGGAAATTTTTCTGTTTTACCTTCGGCCTCAACATCATCGGTGTAGGGCTTGCAATTTCCGGCCATTTTCCCTATGCCATCAGATATTCCGGAGCGATGGTCGTTGGTAACTTAAATTTTGCCATACTAATGAGGAACGAAGTCTTCGGTCGTATCCTCTATTGGTTTGTGAACACCTCCTTTTCCAAGGTCAGTTTTTCAGATCCATTGGCTTCACCAAGTCGTTTACACTTCCTTTCACCATGCAGTGGACTCCACTATGGTGGCGGTTAGGATGCACCTCAGTTCTGCAGGTATCTCGTGCCTTCCCTAACATCACCGGGATGAAAACTGAGACCAGCTTTTACAGCATCTCGGAGGCATACATAGCGGATGCGCTCTCTCGGGTGTATGCTGGCTGCTTCTCAAGGTCGTCAACATGTTCCGGACTCATGCTGTCCAACATGATGCTACTTTGATCATGGGTGTTGTCACTAACGCTGCCGTCATGATGAGCGCTCTGAGCGCCTTCCCTTGGGTTAGAAGTACTCATCACAAGTACGCCTTCAAAACTCAACCCTGGGCTCGTCGAGTTTTAACTTAACCTCAACAGCGTGTTTGAGCGACACCATCGTTTTGCCGGCTGGATTGGCCTCATTTCCACTTGCATGTAGCCCTTGAATCCGTCATGATAAAGCATTTCCTAAGACGATGGGTTTCAGGGGCGTTCGTAATATTGGGAGACACCTACAATCCTTCAACGCATACTTGGGATCTCAATGGAGTGGATCTCATTCGTCATCAAGATTTTTGGTTCACCATCAGCATGACCGTGTTGTAAGTCGTTGCTAGCCTATTTTTAATTTATTAACCAACACTAACACTCTACACAGTATTGCTCTGCCTTGGCTCTGCGTTCGAGAGGTACACGTAGATATTGAATTGGTGGGCAACTCGCACTCTGTTAGTAGAATCCTTTTCTAACTTCGTTTCAAAGCCATCTCCTAAAGTAGCCATCATTCGCTTTCCACGAGGGATGCAGCAGGGTCTTTTGGGAAGAATTAGCCGGTCGTCCGTCATGGAATATCATGCATTCGGGATAATTTCGTGAGCCTCCTGCGTCCTCGATAGGGTTCCAAGTGCCTAACGGCGAGCTGCTTCTACAGGGAAGGTGTCCATGCAAAATATCATTACATGATCGCTGGTGTGCAAGGTATGTGGCTCAATCATATCTCCCAAACGAAATTGACTCAGGATCTCAGGTGACTTCACCCGTAGCCTTGTAACCGACCCTCCGAAGACACTTTGGACGCGAGAACTTAAGGTGATCGACAGAGCACGGCAAACCTAGTAGCAAGACTATTGCTGATGCTGTTCTTCTAGTTTGCTGGAGTTTCAAACACGTCCACTCTTTACAAACGAGGCATTCGTATCTGCACTGGAACAGGGCTTGGAGCTGCCTTGTCGACTTGCCTCCAATCTCCCAATTGGTGCGATCGACTCTCTGTGTCCCGATCAAGTTGACTCAGACTAACACATTCATCCAGGTTTCTCATCTGGATTGGTGAGCAATCAGTTTAACGTCCATGCCTGTATGTAATTATGCTCTCTCAGGTTCGGACCAAGAGAAAACTTTTGGCCCCACCATCTCAGGCCTCATTCATCGGCACATAGGACCTGAACGCCTCATCCTTTGGGACAGCAAGCAGCGGGGAGGACGTCCCGACACCATGAAACTTCTCAAGGAGGTGTATGTTACGTGGCAGGCAGAAGGTATTGCCACGACGATCCCTACCTTTGGCTGAGTCTGACTGAGCAATCCCACAGTCGTTTTCATCACGTCTAATTATATCGGTAACTCTGAGATTATGCAGGGATGCAAAGAGGCCGGAATACCCGCGTTCGGAACTTTGTGGGACTTCGTAAGTGGCGGTTGATTGTTTCATCCATTCAGCTTTTGACCGCATCACTTTGAACCTATGTAGTAACGCCTCGGGATTGCCTTCAAAGTTCAGCCTGTCTCGTGTGTTATGTAGATCGCTTGTCGTGGACTAAGATTAGGAATACAACTTACGTATACAAGTGGCCGGCCATGAGTTCAAACGCACAGATTCTACAGCAACACTGTACTTGTTCATCCCGCTACATGTGAGCTGGAGAAGAAGAGGATATTGCGTTCTAATACTTGTCCAGGCTTTCCCATCCACTTCCATCGTCTGTTGAGATCAAGTGCGTAGTTCGTTCGCAAGGGATGATGTTTGGCCGCAAGCTGAACTAGAATCCGAGATATATTACGTGCGTCCTGCGTGCACGCCTGTCGGCGGAATCGTCTAGGAGGAAGACTAGCGATGCTCACGTCCAGTCCAGAATGTTGTCGTCCTTGAAACTTCGAAAGTCCCAAGGCTCTGAGTTGTCTCTCGATAGTAAGCGGTTGACCTGTTAATAGCTAGTCGAGACGCGTCATTCGCCAAAAATGTCCGAGGAAATTACCCCTAGTGCGCACCTCCTTGCGTTTCTTCTTCGAGGAGTGCAGGCTCAAATACGAACGCACCATCTTGCGTACGTCGATGATATCGCCCTTCAGCCACTCTGGCATAGGAATCTGGAATGGATGGGTGAGTAGACGGCAAAAGGCGGTATATATAATGTAAGAGGTCACGTTCGAGATGAAGCATTGCTTTACAATGAAATCTTGTATATCAAATGGGCCATCGCTACACCAGCAGAACCGTTCAAGACGGATGCCGCTTTCCCCTTCAATAAGCCCATGCTTTACCAAGAAAGTCCACAACAATCGGAGGGCCTCGGGAAATGTGGGTGCGTTGTCAACTTGATCCTGTACGTGGTACTATGTCAGATCGGAGCGAAAGGATACAGGATGAACGCGACTTGTGTGATTCCTGTTAGTTGGGTACAGAACTGAGACAAAATTGGTCTCCACGTCGGTCTCACGAATGTTCGGAACGTATCGACAACTTCTAATTGGCTCGTTTGACACTTCCGTCTCAGGATACACACAGGTAGCTCCTGGATATGTTGAGAGAGGGAAATGATGGACTAGCAATAGCCTACGATGACTTCATTGGGATAATCGAAGCCAGTGTTCATTTCACAAGTTCCTTCGATGTCAAGAACGAGGAAAAAGTCAGAACTCTGCTCTGCAGACGGCTGAGATACTACGAGGGTATTGCCAGGCCCCGGCGTTGAAAGACTCTTGGGTCTCTGGAGTATTGCTCGGAAAATCCGCCAAAAAGAAGTCGTTCGGAGCAACAAGCCCATCGGAAAGAGCAGAAAGACAAATCCGAGTAAAGTCCAGATGAACGCAACCATGTACATAATTACATAAGCAAGCCACTAGAAGAACTCCATCAAAAATAGTTACGTAATAAATATCCAACCTCTCTCGGACTCTCGAAGTCTCTTTTCTTGACTCTCTAAAAGTACTTCTGTGAGCGCTATCTTCGGGGTCAACGTATGGCCCAAGGCGGTACCTTTGAAGGGGATTCTTCCTCTTCCTGTCATACCTGATTTGGCATCTTCATCCAAGCAACAAAATAATAAGTTCTCCGAGTGCACTCGGACTTCCCTCCCTGGCATCGTTGAGCGATTTAAAATCTCTCCGACTCGTACAGGGGCTGGTTGCGTTTAAAACTTCAATAGAATGCGTCTCGCGTTGCCATCTAATCCACGGTCCGCCCGGGTCCACCTCAGTAGACTGCCTCACGGGCAATTTACATGCCAAATTACAATGTTCCGCCAGGTTCCGCCTCGGGCGTACGTGTGCCTTTTTGTACCTGAACGTAGCTGGTTCACTAACTGTACCAGGCACTGAGCTTGTGTGGTTAGATGTGTATAATTATATTCCATGGCTTCGTCCGTTTCTTTCCGTGCAGAGTAAGATGTCTTGTACCCGAAATCTGGACCCATTCTGGATTTTGGGAATTCTTGGTCAAATGGCAAAATATGCTTCCGAGGTAATGTAGTAATTGAACACACGTGGAATTGCGTATGAATGTGGTTACCGGCGCCCCATAAACTTCCCAAACGTCCCTGCCGAACCTTCCTTAGGGCGCGTATCATGGGCTCGGTCCATCCAAGCTGTTGTCGGATTCCTATAAAGACCTCAGTGTCTCGAAGTTTCTCTTCACAACACCTGTTTTTTCACCTTGCAGCTTTCCTTTTTCTCTGTACGCCTACACGGCCTCACCATTGTCATTCTCTCTCTCACATTCGCTCTTTCTGAAAGTTTAACTCAATAATGAAGGCTACTGTGTTCTCTTCTCTCCTCGCAAGTGCCATCTTCTACGGAGTGGCCAATGCTCACGCGCGCGTGTTCTCTGTCTGGGTAGACGGAACTGATCAAGGTGTGTGATACATCTCCTGTGTATGAACTGTCCATGAGGAACGGTCGTTATTAGGCGCAGGCGCAGGTGTTTACATACGCCAGCCTCCCAGTAACTCTCCGATTAAGGACCTCACCAGTGCTGAGGTCATGTGTAATGTGAACGGAGCAACCGCTGTCAGTGGTAACATAATCGTCCCGGCTGGCGCCACTGTCGAGCCTGAGTGGTTCCATGACAAT
This sequence comes from Gloeostereum incarnatum, assembly GCA_004338095.1. NCBI lineage: Eukaryota > Fungi > Basidiomycota > Agaricomycetes > Agaricales > Cyphellaceae > Gloeostereum > Gloeostereum incarnatum. Next base: position 2,580,868 of record RZIO01000003.1, read on the forward strand.
CGGTGGGGGGGGGGGGGGGATTCAAGTTCTCATGAAAATTCTTCTTGCTCATAAATTTGTCTATATACAGTGGAGACGATATCATAGACGGCTCTCACGTCGGCCCCATTGTGGCTTACCTCGCTCCCGCCGAGTCTAACGGATCTGGCGATGTGTGGACTAAAATTTCTGAGGATGGTTATGATGGTACTCAGTGGGCTGTCACCCGTTTGAAAGCCAACGGAGGTCAGTTTCTCACTCCTTTCATACTTGCATACGACAACATCATTGAATCATGGTGTGTATCAGGGAAGCACAGCATCACAATACCTTCGTCCCTCGCTGCCGGTGACTATATTTTGTGCGTTGAGATTCTTGCGCTGCATGAGTCGGATACATTGTTTTCTGAGAACTCAGCTCGCGGTATTCAGCTTTGTATGTATTCTGCTTCTATTTCTCTCTTCAATCGATCTCATTTGTGTATAGACCCTTCATGTTCCCAAATAACTGTCGCTGGCTCTGGCTCCACGACTGTCTCTAGTGGTGTTTCATTCCCTGGGTAAGCTTTATTGTGTATCTCGTAGCTTCTTTTTGCTGAGCCTCGTCGTCCGAAGTGCTTACTCTGATGCTGACCCAGGCATCCACTTCAACGTTTACAACGCAGACCCTTCGTCTTATGTGATTCCCGGCCCCGCCGTTTGGGATGGTGTTTCTGGCGGTGGTACGCCTTACTTTGTTGCCTACGCAAGCCAAGATGTCTAACTGAATGGTCTGTTAGTCAAGACGTCGGCTGTTGCCTCTGTGCCTGCCCCCACGTCCGCCCCTGTTCAGACTCCCATCTCTTCAGCCACTTCCTCTGTTGCCCAAGTAACGCCTCCTGTTGCCAGTTCTGTTGTTCCTAGTTCTGTAGCTGCTCCTAGCACTGTCGCTCCCAGCTCTGTCGCAAGCCCTAGTACCATTCCTACTTCTGCCGCAGCCCCTGTCACTTCAGCCCCTACTAGCGCTGCGTCCCCTGCTCCCACCAGTGGCACTGGAACTTGCACCAAAGATGGTTACAACTGCTGCTACGATGCTTATAATGCCTGTGCTCGCGAGGCCAACTCGCGTCCTAACCGAGGAGGTAATGTTGATGTGAGTTTATAATACCCTTGCGTTTCTGTGTACCTATTCTGATTTCCTTCTGCAGTTCTCCTCTTGCGAGAGCACTCGCGCCAGTTGTTTAGCTGTCATCAAGCGCCGACATGCAAGGGAGTGGTCCAGCAACTAAGCTGCACGTTCTTTACACTTCACAGGCCTTCTACCCATTCTTTCCATGACTAGATGATTGTGGACGGGTACATATACTGGTCACATCATCTTGACGATGAAATTGGCCTTGGAATTTTTTGGCTTTGAGAGCATCTTTCAGAAGTATACCATCATTAGATGTAATTGTGGTTACGATTGTATATTTTGAGCTGAATATAGATTTGAGTGAATTGTTTAAGAGACTTTCGGTCCGGATGGGGGGTGAGAATTTACGTCATCAAAGACTTGGAGAAAACTACGATGAGCGGACTGTCAACTTCGCCTAGCAGGCACCTTCATTCTCATTCTCACTCTCACCACTCCCGGTCATTGTCTCGCGACTCCTCTACCAGAAATCGACCTCGTTCTCCGTCTCCGCCTTCCCAGACATACCATCCAGGTATCCTCCCCCGCTCTGTCCCTACACCGGCACTGGTCGAATCTGTCGCTGGGGGAGCACACTACTCAGGTGCTCGAGTAGACCATGATACTCTCAAGCATAGGTCCAGCAGCGGAGGTGCCGACCGCCACAATGAGCACCACACTGCCCTCAAAGCAGATCATACCAGGATTCTCACAGATTTGAAAGAACTATACGAGTGTAGACCAACGAAGGAAATCTTTCTGAGGTCTTGGAATGTGGACGCTGTTTTCGAGGTGAGCGGCTGTTGCAGTGGTCCCTAACAAGTCGACTGACGGATAAAAATAGGATCCTCTGTCCAAGTGCAAGGGGTACGCGGAGTATGCGCCGCAGGTAAGCAATGGATACGGTATGTTGCCTTGTTATTGAATGCCTGTGTTCCTGCAGTGGTTTGGGATCGTGGGTGTCTCTATTTGTCAGGCTCTAACACCGAGTCTCATCTATCTTATTTATGAAGCCGAAGTTGTTCTCCAAGTCAGTTACAGTGTCTTCAAGGGTGATGTCTTCTACGAGTTCCCCCAATCGTATTGTCTACTCCCAGAAGCAGGAGTACACGTTCCGGCTACTGGGTAGCAAGAAGGTCAGTCAGCGAGTGGCTGCAGCGTGCCTCTTAACTTATCATGTCTGGTTAGGTTGTTGATTCTGTCATCATAGTCGACCTCGACGACAATGAGAAGATCATTCGGCTTGTTGATCAATGGGATGGGAAGGAGCTTCCGACGAGGTTTGGATCTTATTACTTGAGACGTGCGAATGCGAAGATTACTCCATGGCTCGTTCACGTCCCCAAGATATAATTTTTGGACATGTATTTGTACTTGTGAACTCGGATGTGTACTGTGTGGCTGTGTCAATTATCATACAGCGATCCCCATCAGCTCCCTGGGTACGTACGTTTGAGAAGGAACTCTTTCTTTGTCTTTCGTCTCGTCGTCTCATGGCGTTATCCGGTTGGAATGTGGGCCACGACGCTACGATGCCCGACTTGGTCGACCCGTCCTCTTTCAGCGGCGGCCAGTACATTCCCCCACCTCCGGGTGCTACTCAAGGCGGAGAACCTACTGGATTTCCTGGCGCTTTTCCTGGTGTCAGTCCTTACCCAAGTGTGCACCAACAACACCTACCAAGGTCTGATCGATCACTTCGCTTTTCCTTTCGTCGTCCGAAACTCACTACATACTACAAGTGGTGCTGCTTCCGGTGGTTGGGGTGCCAGCGCTGGAAACACGCCTTGGAACAGAATGGCTACCATGTCTCCTTCATTTGGGTCAGGTACCCAGCTAAATCAAGCAGCACCTCCCAACAGTGCACCAGCTGCCGGAAGCTCAGGCTGGGCGTACGGTCAATTCCCTCCACCTGGTGGATCTACCCCCTTGTGGAACACTCCTGCCCCTACTTGGTCTAATACTCCCAGATCCAATTCGATAGGTCCTCAGACTCCGGCTTCCCCGTTCCCTGGTCGTGGGTGGCAGACTCCGGCATCGCAGACACCACAGTGGAATGGAAATAATGGAGGTTGGGGGGATTCGATGGAACAACCTTTACCTGGTGATGCTTGGTTCGGGAGAGAGAACAAGAGCAATCCATCCACTCCTAATCATGGTGCATGGTTTGCGGGTGATGCTGCTGGCTCTAGTGAATCTTCATCGTGGTCGAGCGCATTCCCACGTATGCATCGGCGCAGCAGCTCAAAACGTAACGGGCGCCAACGTTCAGCATCTTTGGGAGGTCCCGGGATTTCCTCTAGTCATTCGTGGCTAGGAAATCCAGAAGAGCCTCACCCTCGGCGCGAAGTGTTGAGTGAAGCCAATCTGGCACGTAGACCGCGGGATTGGAGGGCGGACTATAATCCGAGGGGAGGGATCAGCATGTTGTCGATGGTGGGAGCGAAGAACCGTTCGGATGTCAGAGGTGCGCGTCCTTACGATTGCCAAGCTGTCCTCTCTAACCTTGAGAAAACAGAGATGACGGCTGACAGTATTAAACGCCTCCTGCATCCTCTTGTCTCGTACAACGCCGTGAGGTGTCCGATTGATTATGACTTACGCGACAACCCTCTCGAGAACGAGCGTTTGTTCCCCAGCCTCGGGCGTCCGTTCAACACGATTGATGTGGCACAGCTCGCAACTTCTCCTCCAACTTCAACTATGCGTCTATACCACTCTCGACTACCTTGGTACATCGACATCTACCAAAGTCACCCGAATGGTGTGACGATTTATGATCTATTGACACAAATGTATGACTGCCTTGCAGGCAAGGAAGGCATGGTCGTTGACCGGCATTATTACAATGAAGATTTGACGTTGAAAGATCGAGAAGCACTGAGTGCTGCGTACCAGAAGAGATGCGAAGGGGATGTAGAGCTGTTAGGCGAGGGGTTGAGGAAGGTGGATTTTTTGGGCATGGAAGAGAGGTTGTTGTTTCTTGGGTTGGTGAGAGGAAAGAATGGTATGTGGGAAATGAAGCTGAAGAAACTGAACAATCAACCGGACTAGACATTTATCACACTTTGTAAGTGTGCTAGGTTTGTCGTAAGACGAATGTATGATACTGACTCGTTTGCCCAGCCTTCATCAACTCGCATCTTACGACCTCTATTCGCATCTCCATCTTGCTGTTTGGGTATACCATCCGTTCTGTTGTAAATTCCCTGTTGTACACATTCTCTGTATGCATATTATGTAGTAGTGTAT
>RZIO01000003.1:2585310-2618582 GCA_004338095.1 Gloeostereum incarnatum
GAACCAGCAAGAGCCTTCTGGCAGCCGACTCATGAGCAACTGCGGCGTCCCGGGTTCATCGTCAGACTTGGGAAAGAGTGCGAAACTACTACGGTGCTGTCGGAGAAGCTCCGTTAGTATATCTCCATGCGACAGCCGCTAGGGCTGCGCAGTACAGTAGTGGTATCAGCTGACATAGTAATAAAAATGGGAAGAGTGGAAGGGATTTAGGAAGAAAAGATGGGATAAAATAGAATATAGAATGATAAGTTCCGAGGAGGAAAAGAGAAATAAGGAATGAGGCAGGATTGGGGAGTGGCGTCGATTGAGAATTGGTGGCGATGATCGTGCCGTGTGACAGCCCGATCACTTTCGACTGCGGACTGTGTCCGAGTGGACTGTGGTTGGTGCGAGTCTTTTCTTCGCCCATACTGCGACCTTCAGGCAAAATGCACGTCGAAGGAAGGATGGGCAAGGAGCCCCAACCAACTGATCTTGACCAGAAACTTATCGCTTTACGACGACGAACAGCAGGGTGCGTTCTAATATCCTTATTTTCACCTCTAATCAGGCTCACAACTTATCAGTAAAGAGATGTCTTCAAAGAGGCCTAAGCCAGATCCTACTCCAGCAGATCCCTCTGATGATTTCTCTCGCCGCCTCAAATCTCACATGAATCCTCATCGAAACCCCAGCCAAAGCTATTCAACCCTGAGCGGGATGCAATTCCAACCATACGCCGAACAACTGAGCCTGAGACCATTTCTGATGCGGGCGGTAGTTCCTACGCTTCTCGCAGAGACCACTCTGCACGCCAACTTTTCGATCATAAGAAAGATGACCCTGTCCGCTTCAGCGTCCTTGCTCGACCATCGTCCGGCCGTCCGACGCCTCCTCCCAAGTCCTCTGGGGACTATGTGTCTGCCTCAGGAACATCATCTTACGCCCCTTCACTGGCATCTACTTTCACTCTCTCTTCCACTACTGATGGATCCTCCGCCTCCTCTGCTCTTTTCGATAAGAGTACTCGTGACCAACAGCCCACAAACCTCATCAACGTCCAACTTAAAAAACTCTACCGGGAAATCACTGCTCTTGAATCCAAGGTAAAAACAGAGGACGCTGAAGAGCCTACCGAAGACACTAGCCGTGTCATGTTGAAGGGTAAGGGCAAGCATCCAAATCCTAACGAGGAGGAGGATCTCGAACGTGACAAGTGGAAGAAGCAGATTGCTGATCACAAACGTCTTGTTGAAATCATCCACAACTTCTTCGAGATCTCTCTCGCTCCCTCTGTCCCCGCATCTCTGCGGAATATCCCCACCAAGTACAACATCATCACTCGCCTATGGACTTACGGATTCTATGGCCTACTCGAGTCGCTCCGACGAGCAGCTTATACGCTCGGATCTCGCGTCGCCCGGGAGCATCTACAGGATTTTCTCATATATTCCTATACTTTTTACACTGGTCTTTTGGAAGAGCCTACTCTCCAAGAGTTCCGCGGCGGATGGTTAGAAGCCCTGGGCGATCTGGCACGTTACCAGATGCAAGTGGCCGCGCTCGTTCCCGTTAGCATGATGAATGGCGCCCCTCCACGGCTCACCGCTGCCAACCTGTCCTCCTACAGTCTTGCTCCGCCCTCAGTGCTCAGCAATCCTCACTCGAGGTCTGGGCTGGCTTCATCCCACTCCCCTCCACCTCCTTCACACTCTCTTGCCGTTGGAATTTCCCAGACCGGGCAAGAATCCAATGCCTTGCAGATATCGGGACTGCACGCACAATCTTCTCCTTCGGCACCTGCAGCATCTGTCGGCGTCGCTGCTGCCAGATTGCTGGAAGTCGAGCCCGAGAAAGACATGTGGAAGCGGATTGCTCGAGACTGGTACGGCATGGGGATCGCTGACCAGCCTGGGACTGGCAAGCTGCATCGCCACCTCGGAATGTTGTGTGCTGGAGGGGATGGTGTCCCAGAACTGACTAGTGGACCCGAGACTCATTTGAGAGGCATGTATCATCTCGTCAAAAGGTGTGCCGGAATGTCTCCTTCGATCGTGAACTCTGCATTTCTGACAGTTCATACGATCCAGTTTGACCACTCTCCATCCTTGGCCTGCTTCACGTGAACAAATACTCCCCTGGTGGGCCCCGCATCTCCAGCTTCACCGTCAACGACCTGATGCCACAACCATCGACCTTTTCGTTCTCCTTCATGGCATGATCTTCACGAATATCCAGTTGGATGATTTTGATAAAGTCCTCAATCAACTTATGTCCAGATTGGGGGATCAGGACAGTCCAGAGAAGGAATGGATCGAGGAACGACATTGGGTCATGATGGCAGTCTGTAACGTGGCATCCATCCTGGAGTATGGACGGGGAGCAGGCGTGAAGGACAAAGAGAAGCTTGCTGAGAAAGTCCGTGATGTCAGCACGAAGGTTGAGCACGGATCTGAAAAGATGGACACTGACGACAACGCTGGCCCCTCCCCTTCCCCCTCCCCTCCACATACGTCGCCTACGCCGTCTCTCGCCTATCGCCTATCGCTCAAGCTGACATTTACTATGTTGATCTATGTCATGAGCCGTCCTCTGCGACGACCTGGTCCATTCGCGCGATACACCGTCAACCCGTATCTGACGGTCTTGATGACCTTCCTCTCGACGATCTTGAAAACTCCCCCCGTCTCTGGACCAACTGCGGGTCTTGGCTCACCCGCTGGACGCGCTGCTCTAGAGCGTGCCGTGCCATGGCAACAGTTAGCTCAGTTTTTCGCTGGCATTCCGCGTGGCGTTATGGCAAGTCAAGGCCTAGTTGTTCATGGATATTCTTCAAAGCCTAAGACAAAGGGAGACGACGGTCCTGGCTGGACTATGCTGACGTCTGGGTGTGCGCCCCCGCTTCCTGAAGATTGGTGCATGAGAGGAATGGAGTGGGTTGGCCGTAAGGTCTACGAGCGTGGCTTTTGGAAAACGAATGAAGGCGAGAAGGGTGTTGAAGTGGAATTCTTGAATGAGAGTGAGGGTGGCCCGGAGGAGGACGGCATAGTTGAGGATGATGACGATGACCATAAGAGTGGTGGCGATAGGTTGCGGAAGCGATGGGTCAGGATTTTGAGGTCTGCTGTTGGGATAGCAGATGTTGTTGAAGGATTTCGCTGGGTCCAGGGGACGCGGGAATGGCGTGTGGAGGGTGTATTGGAGGAGAGGGTGGAGATGTGGGCCGAAGAGGACCGTATCACACGGGAGTCTGAGGAGATCCGCCGAACACGAGTCAGGAGAGATGACGATATGGATATCGACGACGAACCGATTGTCTTGGAAGAAGAAAGCGATGAGGAGGAGGACGATGAGATGGATTCTGGTGAGGTGAAAGCTTTAAAGGTCCCTGATTTTCCTTGCTGTCATTTCTCTTTGTTGACCATCGTCAATCCATGCAGGCACGAAGGAGATATCTGAAGAATCTCCTTGAGGCATCTCGTATTCCTTCGTCTTCACAGCAGCCAAATCGACCAAAGTCTGGGCGCCGATCTCGACCTAAAGATACTCGTAGCCCCCTCCCCATTCTCCCAGGATACACTGTCCTTGTAATGGATACGAACATTCTCCTTTCGTCGCTCTCCCTCTTCGCCTCACTTGTTGAGAGTTCGCAATGGACAATCATCATCCCTCTCCCGGTCATCATGGAACTTGATGGACTCGCATCTAATGGTGGCCCTCTTGGAGAGGCTGCCAAACGCGCTGTGGATTATGTTGCAGAGCACGTCAAGCTGCACGGTCTCAGTCTGAAGGTGCAGACCAGTAGGGGTAACTACCTCTCTGGCCTGAGTTTCCGTCGGGAGGACGTTGACTTCAGCAGCTCTGGCTCCGGTAATGTGGACGAAAGAAATATGGACGACCTCATTCTGAGGACTGCCATTTGCCATGAAGAGCAATGGGTGGACCGCTCAGGGATGTTGAAGCCGGGGCCCAGGATGCTGAGCAACGTGAGAGGCGAGCCCGTCAAGGTCGTCCTATTGAGTCTAGACAGGAATCGTAAGCCGTTGGCTTCGATGCATTATTTTTGGGTCCTGACAATGTTTTTTATTTCAGTGCGATTGAAAGCCCGTTCGCGACATCTCCCAGCTGCTAGCGAAAAGGACTTGGCTGCTATTCTCACCGCTGCTGGCTAGGTGCCTCATGACCGCTTTGATTGGTCTTTGTATGTGGCGTCTTGCCCGGTTTGAGCTCTCGTGTCGAGTTTTTTTGGCGGGCCATGTCGCTGCTTCTACTGACACTCTGCCATAGCACGCCGCGCGGTCAGAGGTGGCATGCCAGGGCGTCTCATGCAGATGAAGGCATGTTTTTTCTTCGTCATTTGATTCTCGGTGTAAAATTGTACAAGTTTGTTCACTCCTTTCTCGTCATTGTTCATTACGCACCATTGCTACCTACATTCATTGCATACATACCCTCCACATCAGCATGTTTGATATACCTTTTTATTCTCTCTATATATTCTTCCTATTATGAGTCCATCTTGTATTCTTCAGCGATGTAATACAAATTGTGGTCAGGACGAGAGTGATTCACATGAGACTCCAGTTTTCTATGACAGGGGTGTGTGCGGAAAGTACCCCGCAGAGGAGCTGGTCGTGGTGGACCGCGACGATGCTGCGGAAGGTTTGGAGGCCGCAGAGTGAGAAGTGCGGCGAATGATAGGTGTCGAGAGAGGAGCGGCCTTCTTCAATGCAGAATCCAGAGTATTTCTTCTCTGAAGTTGACCGGAGTTCGAAGATCTGGAAGAACAAGACGACGCTTCAGGTGCGTCTGTGCCATGTTCTCCCGAGGCTAGTGGGACCATATCCTGAAGCCACCTTTCATCTTCCTCGCTCGGTGTGCGAGAATGAGAGGCCTGTTGGAAAATACTCCGTGGACCATTCAGGTGGGGGGAAAGAAGGAGGGAAGGAGGGATAGGGATGTGAAGATCCTTGCGATCTGAAAGATGAAGAGAACTGGAACGGGAAACATTGGGTTGACCTGTTAATTTGAAGTGTTTGGAAGGGTTCGAGTTTGAACGGAGGGGCCGTGCCATGGCGAAGAATGGGATGAAAGTAGAATAATTAATGCAATAGGGTGTCTATATATTGGGTCCCAAGAGAGACATGTCTATGTTATGTATAGACGGCGGAATGTGGCGCTAGGGGCAGGTGATGGCGCGATGCCGCCCCGAAGTGCCGAGCCACATGGGAGACACAAAACTTGAACTTTCTCCACATCCTCTGGCGACTCAAACGCCGGCTGATGACTATTTTTCTTCCCTGGAGGCTTCAAAGCCGCTTCCAGTCGCTCCATCTTTTCTTATCCCGTCCACGACACATCCTCACCAGCTTCAGAAATTAATGTCCACTATTTTGAAGGCAAAGCGCATCGTCGTTCTTTCTGGTAATCTATCTTCTTAGACTTGCATAAATCTTCCAAAACTAAAGAACTCTTGCTCTCGCTCTATCAGGCGCAGGCATATCTGTTGAGGCTGGTATACCCGACTTCAGATCGCCCGAAGGCCTTTTCCAAACACTGAAGAAGGACAACCCTCGAGATATTGTGGCTTCAGGGAAAGACCTGTTTGATGCTTCTGTCTTTAACGTGAGTTTTACTGATTTGGATGGGCGAAAGCCTCTTGGAACGCCTTCTTTTTATCAGTCTCAAACTCTCGGCGACGTGGCGGAATCCCCATTACCATGCTAACCCTCCTTTTTATCTTGCTTTAGTCCGAACACACCACGTCTCTATTTTTTCAAATGATTGCCCGTCTGTCCGAACTTTCCATCGCGGCAGAACCGACTCCATTTCACCAACTTCTCCGCTCTCTTGATGACAGAGGAAAGCTTCTCCGTGTGTACACTCAAAACATTGACGCACTCGAGTTGAAGACCGGCCTTTCCTTTGGTGTCCCAGAGTTTGAAGATAAGCGATACAGACCACGTATAAAAGCGAAAGCTCAGCCCCCTGAAGATGTCTGTCTTCCCACCTCCCTCAAGCGACCCCCTGCTTCAGCAGACAACTCATCGATAACACGCCTACCTTCCCCTCCCTCCGAGACTCCCCGATGTATCCCTCTACATGGAACTCTCCAGATGCTACACTGTCAAATATGTTTACATTCTTTTCCATTAGAATCCCATTTACCTTCCCTCATCTCCGGTATTCCCCCAGAATGTCCGGAGTGTAGGTCTATGGAGACTACTCGACAGCTCGTGGGAAAGCGATCCAGAGGAATCGGTAGGCTTCGTCCGAGTGTCGTTCTGTATAATGAAGCACACAAGGACGGTGAGGGCGTAGGTGCGGTCGTCCAAAAGGATCTGATAGGCTCGTCGAAGGGCAAGGGTCGAAATGGCGCCGACCTATTGCTCGTCGTCGGCACAAGTCTTCGCGTCCCTGGCACGAAACGCATGGTACGAGAGTTCTCCAAGGCGGTACACTCTCGTGCCACGAGTTCTTCCTCTTCGACTGCGCAATCTACACATCAGGCCGGGTCTTCGATGAAAACGATTTATTTGAACATGGATTTTCCCGTGCCCGTCACGAGAATGGGAAGGTGTATTCGACGTTTGGGTGCAAGGAGACGCACAGAAGTTTGCCGACTTGCTGCAAGCCGAGATCCAACGCGAAGCCAAAGCAAAGGAGGCAGTGGAAGAAAAGAAGCGGAAGAGAGAGGTGGAAGACGAAACAATGTCAGCAACGACGCCGCCAAAGAAACGGAAACCCGACGTGGCGCAGAGTCCAAAAAGCCGGAAACCCACGAAACCCAGTGTCCCACCTACACCTCCTTGGGGCTCCACTCCTTCGCCTTCTCAACGCCACAGCAGGCTAACGATCAGGATTCCCAATACTACCAAACTACGACGCGCCCCTGAAGTCGTGATCACCAGCCCTCCCCGCCCTTTCGTATTCTCCTCGACCAACCCTCCTACGACTCCAACCAAGTCGACCTCCCAATTTTCTGCTGGTAGACCCCCGCCTACTCCGGAAAAGTCTCCGCCTCCTTCATATCTCAACAGGCTGAGCCCGTCCAAGTTGAACTTTGACTTCCGCGACGATTCGCTTCCGATATTGGGTTCTCGACTTGCGGTGTCATTCCTACGGACTCAGAACACTCGTGCATTGGATGATGATGATGATAGTGACTAGAAATCTCGGACCCCCCCATACCTTATTGATATCCGTATTGCAATACTTACTGTATCCATCCATTGTACCGACTGTATTTATCATCTGGTTGTTTTGCAAAGAGAGCGCTAAAGATATTTAATTATATTAATGACAACGGTAGATTTAAAACATCCTTCGCCAGACAAGGGCAAACAGGAGAACAAGCAGAATACAGATAGCACCGTCAAGAAGCATTGGGGGCTTCTGACGACTCTGCTGTAATAGACGGGGTTGGACAGTAGGTGGCGTGGATGAACGGGATGGAGAACTAGGAGTGGGACTAGGGGAAAGACTCAAGGAAGTGCCGGGCGAGAAGTCATCGTTGGCTTGCAGGGGAGCATCCTGAAAGGATGTCTGCATTTCAGGATTTGGTACAGGACGAGGAGCTACTGGGGCAGGAGTAGGAGCGGGAGAAGACGTCTCGATTTCTGAGGAAACAGGTACAGTAGCAGATAGGGTGGCAGCAGTCTCAGTCGTCTGTGTGTCCGATGGGGGGTCGGGAAGCATTTCCAAATTCGATTGCTTGCAGTGAGGACAAACCCAGTCGCGAGACCTAGAGTGATTTTGAACAATACTTTAGGGAGACGGTGAGTGATGGGAGCTTACAGTGCTGCTAGCCGTTTTCGCTCGGCTGTCGGATACTCAATAGATCCAACGCCCACAGCAGCCTGCCCCCTTAATGGGAGGAATCCTTGAATGCCGAGGATTGCTACCGAAACGGAGTCAACGGGATAAAGACGATGGATGGAGGACATATACCTGTGCGTACACCCCACGCAGGCTGCCAGAGTTCTTCGTGATCTGAGAAGCCAAATGAGGACCGGAGTGCACGAGGAGGGGGGGGATAAGTTACGTACAGCTTGTAAAGCTGATGCAGATCTACAATAGAAGTGAACGGGAAAGTTATGGGGAATGGTGTGGGGGACGTACCTTGGTGTTCAATTCGAAACGTCCGTTGGGGGTGAGGACCATGAGGGATGGCGGTCGGAAGGGGTATTCTGCCGGCAGAAGGATGCGAAGATGGTAGAGACCTCCTTCGAATTCGGTGCCAGAGGGGCCACGAATAGTACAGTGCCATTCCTTGAGAGCTAGAGCATGGATAGTGAAGACCAGAAAGATAACAGTAGATGCTTACGAAGATATCATCCTAGATGTAAAGAGTGAATAAAGAGCAGGGAGAGAAAGAGAAAAAGTACCTCGAGGGGTGCTGCTGTATAGTCGGTTGATGGATCGTTGGCGAGTTCTCTGGCCTCCTGCATGATGCGCTTGACAGCTTTAGACACACACACAAGTCAGCAGCAAATATCCCTTATTTTACAACCCATCCTCACCGGCGTTGTTCTTGTTGAGAGAGGTCATCGACGTGGAGGTCAAGATGTGCACGTGAGCATACTTGGACACTGACACGATGGTGCATATCAAGAATCTCAAAGTTCGCCCAAAGAAAGGTGTCCATGATTATTGATTTGCTTATTCTATACTGACTACTTTATTGTTATTAGCGGCTGGAAATGCAGCTTGCAATGCAGAAACTGACGGCGATGTTGGGATGCTGGGCTGCCACCGGAGATTTTCACTCAAAAACAGAACCGTGTCAACAGGCGGCCGAGGTTCTCTTTCACTGCATGCGCACAACGGTAAGCTTTTTCTTATTCTGTTCCCGCTGACTCTGATTGTCTCCTAGCCTATGCCAAAGAAACTTCATAGACCAACAATTAACTACCATCTTGCTAGACTCGGTCGCAGAATACAGTAGATCAGTATCATCCACCCTTATACATCTCTTTTGACCCCGCTTTTTCTTCCGTCCGTCTCCCATATGCAAGGCCAAGCCCATGTTGCGATATTCTGGGATTACGGTTCGCCTTCTTTTCTTTCCCCTCCATCCTACCGGCTTATCCCATTATATTATCCATTAAGAAAACTGCCATGCTCCCTCCCTTTTTTCTGGTCATGAATTAGTTGACAGTATTCGACAGGTAGGCCATCGCTTCGGGGAAATTAAACTCTTCAAAGCATATCTCGAACTCCCCGAGCAAAGTTCTCCCCGCTTTCTTGCTCTGAGGTCCGAATTACAATCCTCTGGAGTCTCATTGACCGACTGTCCCCATAACGGCAGGAAAAATGTCGCCGACCAGATGATTATTGGTAACTTCCTCTTCTATCTTCCCTTCCCCCCCAGCGGCTCACCCAACCTCATTCATAGTCGATATGCTTACCCACATCATGGACAATCCTGCGCCCTTGACCGTCGTTCTCATCTCCGGTGACCGCGACTTTGCCTATGCGCTATCTGTTCTACGACTCCGGAGATATCAAGTCGTTCTCATTTCTCCCTCCCTCCCTCCACCACATACCAGTCTCAAAGCTCAGGCTTCTGTCGTCTTGGACTGGAATGCGGATGTGATGAGTCGTGTGAATGCCGACCTTCCCCAATCTCACCCTTCTTCTGTGTCACCTACCCTTACTGGGCCCATCCTTCCTTCGACACCCACATTATCTCGACCGCGCGACGTGGAGACATTGTCATCACCTCAATGGCAGAGATACCAGCGGACTGAGTTGCTTTCCGGGCCTGCTATTTCCTCTCCAGTTCCTCGGCGGAGCGCTGGAGTGGCTGCTCGAATTCCTGTCGGCGGTAGTCTGTCTCCGAGTATTATCCACCATGATGATCTTATCAAGTGTCGAGGGCCTGCACCCACATACACCAAGGGCCCTCGTTCCATTTTAGGCCAGGTGGTACGCACTACTTCTGTTCCTCCGCTTGAAATCCTTCAAGCGGCAATTACTCCAGTCCCTAGCAATAACACGCCACATCCTCTTGTGATATCCACAAACGGGCCGCCGCTAAAGCCGTCGAGTTATCCGATTGTATCGTCCTTCAACACACCAAATCCAGCTACGGGTCTAGATACAGCTATCCCACCTTCTATAGAGACGCCAATTAGGGCAGTCCGAGCCGTATCTCCCCCAACGGCGGCACCACTTATGTCAATGATGTCTCCCGTCCCATACTCTGATTCCGCTCCCCAGCATTTTACTCCGGTGCCGCAACCGGGGGTCCCACCCATTCCCAAGGTGTTACCCGAGCAATTCCTACCCCTCGCACGAAGCATCGAAGCCCATCGTCTCGAGGGATTTGCCAAGTGCTTCCGCTCCCAGATAGCCCTGGATGTTATCAGCAAAGACAAGAAAGTGTATGAGAAGGCGAATGCTCCAACATTCAAGATCTACAGTACCTTGGCTGAAGCCGCGGGAATCGTTGTCCTTGGAGGGAAAGCAGGTGACGCGTGGATATCGCTGCATCCTGGTTGGCACGGAAAGGTTCCATAGCTTCAATGCGCCCTCGCTGTATGTGCTTGTACCGCTTTGTGTATGGGTCCCCCGCCTTGGTCGTTTATGTTGACTTATCATCCTCGGCGACTACGACTGAATATTTCCTTCTTGCTCAGAATGACAATAATCACCGCTTGGCATCCATTGAATCTCAAATTGGGCAGCAATGACATCTCTGTAGGATACACTTAAAAGCTCTGTAGTACGCAGACACTCCATCCAGCTTAGAAACCGGTGGTACGAATGGGCAAATAAAACATACTTGCCCGATATGAAGGAAGAGGCGGCGGCGTCAGGCTGTCACATGCAGTGACTGTAGTTTGATGTTGGAATCTCAATTTCTCATGCCAGAAATTGCTGCTACTAGGAGATACGACTTACCTTCCTGCCCACGGTTCCGGGGATCGGACTGCGTAGAGTATATATGGCCTCTTTATCCTTTCCCTCTCTTTTCCACAAGCCCCGTCTACGTGTCTCTCTATAATGTTGCGACTCTTGCGCGTCTATCTCCTCGCGGTACTGGTCTGCTTAAACACCGTCAGTGCGTTAAAAGGTGACTCTGGCTGCGGAGCATATCTTTGTGTCAACGCTACCGTTGTCGACGACGTCGTTACATGTGCGAGTGTTTAGTCAAAATTCTCTACTCTGCCCTCACCTTGGTTGAACAGATGAAATCACACCTTTGTTTACAGCCAAGGTCGGCTGGATAGCCCTGTGAGTTTCACCCCTTGTCTTGACCACCTCTGAGAAAATATTTTTACTCATCCCCACGCCAGTGGATTTGGACGTCATATGGCGGGTTCGCACATGGTTATAATGTGGAACAACAAGAATGGTTCAACGACCTTGTCTCAGCGATACGCTACCGGGCACCGAGAGCCAAAACTAGTTGAATCCCCACCCCGAGTCGCTACAATATCTGAACCAAAGTTACCAACGGTACCCGCCCGTTATATTCGTTTGCCAACCCCGAGTCGCTGATTGGATGAACAGTTCCTGTCGAATACGATTATTCCCAGATACGCGTTCGAAATTCCCCTTAATAAGACTGTGTATCCAACACTCGAGAAAAGCCCAGACGAGGGAGCCGACACGAGAGAACATCTCATTTGGGCGTTTTCCGTCTCGTCACCCAGATCAGCTGCACCAGATACTCATCTCTCCCAGCACCTCTCAGCCGGTTTCTTGGCCCTCGATCTCACTAACGATTTACCAGACGATGTACTAGTATCGCCACAAATTCCCATTGGACTCCGGTGACCTTTCGAAGCCGTTCTCCTCTCACGAAAGGCTTGTGATTGCTCATGGAGTTCTCGTGTCTTCGGGATTCCTTATTATACTACCCCTCGGCTCTCTGGTGGCTCGATGGGCCCGGACATTCACACCGATGTGGTTCCCGATCCACAGAATATTCAACTTCTATATTGCTCTCCCCCTGATTCTCGTCGGATGGTTACTGGGGTCCCATTGCTGTGATGGATGCGCAGGCTGAACATTTCATGGATGCACACCAGGTACTTCTCTCATTGATGCTTATCGTGAGGTCCCCCATCTTGACGCCATTGACAGATCTGTGGCTTCATCATGCTGTTTTTGTACCTCGCTCAACTGTCTCTCGGCCGTTATATCCACGAGCACCGTGACAGGCCCAACAAGACATCGGCCCACCCGCCGTCCAACGTGTTACACGTAGGATTTGGACTGTTCTTGATGATCCTAGCGTTCTTCCAAGTAAGACGATGCTCTTCCCTCTTGCTTCGTGGAACGTTCTTTAATATCATGCTAGGTACGAAGCGGTCTGAACGAGTGGGAAAATGGACACGCACCTGTCGCACGGTGGTGCTTTACACTTTGGACCGTCTGGGCGGTGGTCAGTTCCCTTGCTTTCTGTACATCCTGCCGTGGCTAAATCAGTCATTCCTCCAGGCATTTCCAATCTTATATCTTCTTGGACTCTCTTTACTTCGTCGGCAGTTTTACCAAGAACGGAGCGGCATATCTTTTGCCTCTGTTCCGGACCACTATATTGCGTTATCTCCAGATCCACTGGTTTTTGATGCTGATGTTGACGAAGAGAACATTGGCATGCTTGAAGGGGTCAAAAAATATGAGACCAATATCTGATTTATATATACATATTCCACTGTCTTTTAGATCAGGGGCAAGAGACCTCTTACACACACATGTATTCTGAATAGTTATATACTACTGAATCTGCCTGTGAGCCATGTAAAAAACAGACAGTGATATTAAAGCAGTTTGAGTCTACATGCTATAAACATACTGGGAGGAATCATTTCTTCTTTGCGGCGCTGAGGCTGAAAACTAACAGCTCCTCGTCCTCCATATTGTAGGTGGCAATCTTACTCGCATTGGTTAACATCTTCCCAGCATACGACAACCGAATCTTCGATGCAGGAACAGTGCTCCCGGTGTGTTGAAGGATCCGATCGCGTAGCGTCGAAACCAATAAGTTAAGAGGGATATCGGGAATAGTGACAACGGTTCCATCCAATTTCCATTCTGGTTTTGAAGGTTCATTGGGTAACTGCACTTGCAATGAAATTGGATGCTAGGAAGACGTCAATGGAAAACATTACAAAATCCGCAAGTGAAACTCACCGGATGCATGGTGATCCAGTCCTCTTCAGAGTAGTGTTGCGTACCAGGCATTTTGGCGACACGTTGTCGTTTAGCGGGAGGGATATCGTCAACTACGCTACCACCTTCCATCTCATCCGCGGAGCGAACCGTGCCGGCTTGCGTTTTGAAGGGCACCATTGGCAGCAGCGAGGGCAGCCATTCGGGTAGGATGCATGCCTGGAGCAGGCGGTTGGTAGCCGAACGGCTGAGCTGCATCCATCCCTTGATAATGTAGAGGGGGGAGCATGACCGGAGGCGTCTGATATGCCGATGCTGGTTGTGGACCGGACGACACGGTTGCAGCTTGGTAAGATCCCGAGTTCTGAGGAGGTGCCGGAAGGGAAGCATGGGGGGGAGGCAGGGATGTTAGAGGAGCAGGAGCAGCTGCAGGACCGATCCCAGGACCGATAGCGTTCGTTTCTTGTCTGCCATGATATAATCAGAAGATGAAACAAAGCTCAGAAACATAAACAACTCACGGCCCGAGACCCTTTGCACGATGAATGGCGGCAATCTGTTCGTCGAAGTTGACATTTGTAGAGAACTTGTCCAGGGTGTTCGCCTTTGATGCTGTGTGACCATCCCATACGACTTTCTCTCTCTCCTTCCGTTTTTCACGTTCCTCTTCTTCTTCCCGTTTGCGTCTCTCTTCGTCTGCTTCTGCACCGAAGATGTCGACCCGCGTTCGAGCAAGATTTTTAAGGGACGAAACGACATTGGCACCGCGCTGCAATTCAGAGGCTTGAGCTTTACGAGCCTCAAGCATGTCACGCTGTTCCTTCCATTTCGGGTCAAGCAATTCGATACGTCTGTGCTCTTGGAATTCGTCGACAGGAATTTGTTGGCCACAAATGGTACAAGTCGTCATCGCTTTGATGCTCTTGTGACCCACTACAGGATAAACGTTTATGAGGGATTCGTTTCAAAGAGGAAGCAATAAGAACTCACGCTTTGGCACGTAATCCGTCCTGATCTTCATAGGCCCAGCCGCATTGGATTGAAGACCCTTGGCGCGCTCAATCTCGCGTTGACGTTCCTCTTCTTCGCGTTTCTTCTTCTCGTCGTCCATCTCGTCGTCGCTCTGGTCCATGGCCGCGTCGTCATCCTGGGCTCCGATACCAGCATTTCCGACAGCAGCAGCAGCTTCCGCCTCCGCTGCGGCCTGCTTGGCACGGTGATTTTCGACGTCATCCGCGGTGTCCTCCATGATCATTGCAGCCATTCTTTTCTGCGCCAGAGTCATGCTTTCTACTTCCTGGACGCTCATAGGCGGAGGAAGCTCTGCGGTGGCGTCTGCGGCAGTGAACTCGATGGTCTGAACAATAGCATAGTCGTGCCAGTCGATCTCGGCGAACGCAACTAGATATTATATATTGTGTGAGCAAGCGTCCAGGGAAACGAACTAGCAAACCCACTTCGTTCAGCCTCCTGGTCATCCTTGCGTTGCTTGTCCTTCTCTCGTTTGGTACGCTCCCATTTGGCGTGCTTCCTTGCGATTTCCAGGGTTCTCCACCGCGCATCTTCGTCTGTGCGACTCTTCAGCTGTTCCAGCATCTCCTTGTCAGGGTGAAGTATTGTGGTATACTGCTCCACCAACCGATTGAAATATCCGAAGAGTGAATGAGTGGGACGGAGAAAGTCAAACTGGTAGTTGCGGCCTTCCCGCGCAGAGAGAGCGCCGAGAAAGCTGCGACCCCTTTGAGCAGTGAAGAGGGCCGTCAATTTCATTATGTCTCTGTAAGCCATGGTTAGATTAAATGTGGAGGAAGGTTACAAAACATACAAATCAATGGCACTGATGTTGGGCATGTCTATGATAAATATTGGAGCAGGCGGTTCAATGCCTACATCGACTGCTTTGACCTCTTCCTGCTTCCCATCCACATTCTGGCCCGTCTTGTCGACAGAAGGATCTTCGTCCACTTCTCCCCTGAATATGCGATCGACCTTGTTCCGGTAGTAAGCATGGTAAGGGTCTGCGGGGTTGAGGAAAGAAAATTTTGGATCTGAGCGTTGGCCTTCGCGAATCTTGTCTTCGAACTGAGGAGGGTTGCTGGATTTCGCGACAAAGCTAGCGGTCCTGTCAATAACGGCTAAGAGAAGATAAAAGGATTAGTACAAGAAGTTGATAATAGCAGAACGAACACGAACATTTAATCTCTGGAGGAGGCAATATGAGGCCACTGGCGAATCTTGCAGACGGGTCGATATGGCCATTTCCATTGAGGTGACCGTTCATAGGTGTGTCGACGAGGACGCTCATCGTGGTTGACAGTCAAGGAGTGCTGGGTCAGACGAAGAAGCCCCGACTCCCGTTTCTCACGCTTCTGCTCTTGACTTTCATACTGATGTTCGGCGCGTTCAGGCCATCTCATGTAAACCATGGTGGTCTTCTATGGCATGTATTCTCGGAAATTCGAACCAATGGTTGATTTTTCTGATATAAGTGTATTCAGGAAGATACCATGGAAACTTTCCGTAACGCGAAAGGCCAATGCTCGTGCAAGACTAAAGAAAGTCGACTCTGTCATAGAAGCAGTTAGGTCTAGTGGGGTTCAGTGTGGTGCCCTGGTATGACCATCGTCTCGATACGTCTACCATTCTCACATGGTTTACAGGAGAAAGCACTCGAGCTCCCGAAAGAGCATGAAATGCCTGCACGAGACAAGTACACCGTCTTCTCACCTCACGAAAAGGGTTATCGAAAGGGCATTCACAAAGTGCCAAAATGGACAAGGGTAAGTCGCCTTCAAATCCTGGCACTCTGTCGAACCCATTCGCTGTGCAGATAACTCAAAGAACCAACCCGAAAGGTTTCTGAGGGTGCCGACCACTTTCAGCATACTGTATTGCATTACCTATATTCGACTATATAAAACATATTCAGAACAGTACTACTTGGATCTTCCCCAACTTGATTGCTGACAACACCGCTGGACCACCTAGGACGGTCTTGAAAACTTCGTCTCTCGTCTCCGGAATGTCCAGGAGACTTCGTTTCTTTGTATCCCTGAAACTCACGTCTAGCATGATGTGTGATAATGCTGAAACGGTGAGGGCATCTGCATTGACCATGACATTGACAGGGCTTTGGATGATATGAGGGGCCGTTTCTCACCTGTGTCGCATAGCAGTTTCCCTATTCTGCCTGGGGTACCGACAGCCGCCCCTACCTTTGTCCTCTTCAAATATGTGACATGTTCGGAGAGCTTGAAATGCTTCGCGAACAACTTTGCCACCTCGCCGCCCTTTTCACCCCGTAGGCTCTTGTCCTTTAGCACTCGCGTGACATCCGCAACCCTCAAGGCCGCGGCGGTAACAAAGAGCAGAGTCGGTGAGCCGTTCGACTTGGACTTTTGTGATAGGCGGGTATGGAGAGAGGGCAAGACTACATTGGACGGACACAGTCAGCCTGTTTCCGCCAGTCACTCATAAATGGGAATCCGGAACCTTTAATGATGAATGGAACAAGGTCGTTCAATGTTCTACTCCCAGTCCAGTGTGCAGTGTCTGCTATAGAGGACTCTGGGAGAAAGTCATGGTAAGGTTAAGATGGGAGTAAAATGCGAGATGTTCCGACCTGGTAGTCGCATATCCTCTAACTCGATCGTCGACAACTTTGAGAAGGTCTTTGCTTGGACAGAAGACAAATAGTTTGCCAGTTCGTGTGGAGGTTGTTCGGCGATGGAATGTTCAGCAGCGGATTCGATCGTTTCAAAAAGTTTTCTTTTCTTTACAAGTGTGATGAGTTACATAGCATGTAGACCATGGAGCGATGAGCAAACCTTGGCTTTTTTCTCCTTTTCCTTTTCTCTCCGCTTCCTCTTCTTTTCTGCTGCTGTGCGGTCATTAGGACTCGGGATTGCATCGTCGACATATTCCTCGGGGTCGGCCAAAGGACTGGCCGAATCATCACCTGAGGGAACATCGCCCCCGACATCGGCATCATCCTCGTTGGCGGAGAGAGCAACAAGGTCGTCGAGCACAAAGTCGTCAGCCAAGTCGTCGCCACCGAGCTTCATGTTTATACTGAGGAAAGGAAGCTTAAGAGTCTGAGAATGGCAATATGGAAACCCTAACCCTAAGGACCAGCGTTTGCGTGATGAATGTCGCAGCTCGCTCATCGGCCGCGGGTGAGTACATAAGTACGTGTTCTCCAATAGCGGCCATGGCAGACGCATCTATCGTGAAAGTGCACTCTTCAGAGGATGTAGCAGGAGAAACAGATCCTCTTTTGCCCATTCATTCTGTCAGTACTGAGGTAGACCTTCCCCCAACGCTCTCTCCAAAGAATAGTTGGAACCCTTGGAAAATCGCTTTCCGTGTGTCTGCTACCTTGCTCGCATTAGCAGTCTTGGCCTTGTTCGTCAAGGGCTTCCTCGACGCCGATGATGTCGATGTGAGGCGTTCCTCTCCTGGCCCTGCCAGTCTCCATGTCTGATGCTCTATCGATCCTAGTTTGATCTCTCCAAAGCTCTCAAGTCTGCACTCGGAGGTGGCCTGAGTGGTGCTGCTGGTAAATCACTCAGTATTCCTGAATGAAAACCCCATCTCTGATCTTCTGTACGCCGACGTAGCCATGGTCCTTCAGGTCCTTACCTTGATGGTGAGTAACAGTCGTTGTGTGCCCATCCGCATTCTCTCACAGTCAGCAGCCCCTTCGAACGGTAATGAACTTCCAATACCGCTATGGGTATACCACGACCGCCGCCATTCGGGTTTTGTACCATGACGGAGGCTGGACGCGGTATTATCAAGGACTTTTCGCTGCCCTCATTCAGGGACCTGTCTCTCGCTTCGGAGACACCGCAGCCAACGCAGGGATTCTCGCCCTCCTTCAGTCCAACTCTTACATGCGAAAGCTCCCCGCATTGATCAAGACAGTCTTCGCCTCGTTAGCTGCTGCATCATTTAGGATGATCTTGACACCAATTGACACTGTCAAGACCACCTTGCAAACACAAGGAAAACCTGGAATCGTGATTCTCAAGGCGAGGGTATGCTTTTCTCTTTCTTCCGGCCCCTGGCTGGCTGGCTGGCTGATTGTCCTCGTCCAATGTTTAGGTCAAAACATATGGCGTTGGATCACTTTGGTATGGCGCGCTAGCTACCGCTGCTGCCACCTTTGTCGGCCACTACCCGGTGGGCTAGCCTGTCTTCGATGCTTAAAGTAGATCGTCTCATTCTTTATGAGTAGTGGTTCGGAACGTACAACTATCTCGACGCCAACCTTCCCCCATCTCACACCATTGTCGAGAAACTGGCTCGATCAGCCTTCATCGGTTTCAGCGCGTCCGTCGTATCTGACACTGTCTCCAACTCACTTCGTGTCGTCAAGACGTATCGCCAGGTGAACGAAACTCGCATCGGATATTGGGACGCTGCTCGTGCGGTCATCGCCGCTGACGGATTGATAGGCCTGTTTGGGCGTGGTTTAAAGACTCGCATTCTGGCGAACGGTTTGCAGGGACTGATGTTCTCCATCTTGTGGAGGTTGTTCCTCGACATGTTCGTTTTTTCTGCATCTATTTATTTGTCTTTTCCTGACCACACTCGCTTTAGATGGAACGACAAGACGAAGTAGAGAGAGGTGTACTTATGTGCCGTTATGCATACCTGGATGTGTATTACTTTTAGATTGTTCGAATGTTACATAAACGTTAAATAATAAAGGGTCTGTGATTAGTAGGTTAATGTGAGATTTGGTCCGCATTAACGTGAATTAGCAGACGGATTTGGGGGCACCTCAATTTTACCTGAGTTATTAACAGCTAATTTGCACGGGGGTCCGGGGGCGTAGCCCGCGGCGCTCCGGAATTTCCGGGTTAATTAGCGTTAATTTCCAGAGTAAATTTGATGTAAATACGTGTAAATGACTCTCCCCTCACCCCACGCAGTCCAATCGCCCTTCACCAGGTATGTACGAGCGTGGATGTCGACGCACGACCTACTACACCGGCGTCTCCGTTTTCCTCCCGGACCCTTTGCCGCCATCTCAGCATCGGTATCGGCGAGAATATCGCAACCTGAGTCAGATCCTGCCGTCAAAAAAATTCGTTCAAGACCTATCGAGGTTGCTATGGGAGTTGTCAAGTTCGATTACTAGAAGAGACACACCGTAGGCTTAACAGAACACACACGCAATCGAGATGTTCCTCAGTGTCTCTTTCAAGTCAGGCGGCGGCCCACCAAGCATCGGCATTGCTTACATCATTCCCCAATTTGGGGGGAAGCCGGCCTGTACACCTTTCACGTCTACCGGCAAATTTACTCAAATTTACCCTAGATATATATCCTGAGGTAAATTTACGCTAATCTACCCTGCTAATTAGCATCGCGCAAATTTACGGCGTTTTGATTGGCCGGATTTGTTTCCGGGCCAATCAGAGCTTCAGTCAAAACCCCGGGTCAAATCTGCAAATATCTCTATTGATGCCACACAGCCAAGAAAACAGCTCACATTTCCAGCAAGATAGCAAGGAGAAATGATACATCCAAAGAAAAGGCCATTACAATACACCAGAGCGACTATACACGAAATGTGATTATCTTGCTATATACCATTATTGGTTTGTCCTTGCCATAATCCGTACGTTTTTCCCGGCGTGGTTTGCCACAGTCGAATTGTGCCTGAAGTTAAATCAGAGATAGAAACAGGAAGATAATTCATATAAAAACTCACCATCCTCTGAAACATGCAATGAAAGTAGATTTGTGATCAGCAGCTGTGGAGCATAGGAGCGGTAGGCAGAACTTACCACTCCCACTGGCGTACATCTCTCCGTCAGGGCTATATTCGACGCAGTGCACAGGACCATGATGTCCCTTGAAGACTTCCCGTTCCTCCCCGTCCATGCCGTGAACGCGTACCCACTCGTCACCTTGATTGCCAGTAACGAACCGATCTTGGAGGATGGGATGGATTGAGGCGGACGAAGGAGAATAGGGAAGGGTGAGCGAGTGCGGAGGCAGATTATCACTTGGCAGAGCGGGAATGAATGCCACGGTCGTCCCTGAGGTGACGACCAATCGTCCGGTCTGAGGTGACAGTTCCATGGACGTAATGGGCTTCGGAAATGTGAGACTCGTGGTCAGCTGTCGTGTCCGTAGATCCCACCATCTGGCAGAAGAGGTATGCGATGTTTATACATTCGGCAGAAATTAGGAAGAGGTACTAATGGGGCTCACTTGAGAAGACCGTCCTCGCCGGCGGTGACGCCTGTACGCTCACCTACCCAGACGACACTCTTCACCATGCCCTCGTGAGACAACGCGCCGGACTCGGTCAAGAAGTCTGGATCTGCGTCTGGTCTCCCAAGATCAAATATCCGTACTTTCTTCTCTTGGCCGCCCGTGAGGAGATGCGTCGATGTGGGCGATAAGGCTACACTGCGAACGATGTGATTGTGTGGAAAAGAATGAAGTGGGCTGCCTGAATATGTATCCCAGATTTTCCTAGAAACAAGAAGAAAAGAGTAAACATCAAGTGTAGGGCGCGAAGGAGAATACTGACGCGGTAAAGTCAGCACTTCCAGAGGCGGCTCTGGAGGCGTCAGGGGAAAGTTTAGTGCTCCATACAGCACCCTTATGACCCAAGAAAGTACCGATCCAATCACCAGTCCATTCTCTCAGCATAGGGTTTCCATCTTTGCAGCTTGAGACGAGAAGATAGGTGTTGTCTTCTTGAATGGGAGAGAAAGAAAGATGGGTGACTGGGCGGGTATGACCTGGAGCAACAAGAGGAGTAGCCTTTGGAGGAATTGACATTATAATTTCGTATCAGAAAAAAAAGGAAGACAGGGAACTTTGCGAGCTTTTGTCGTGACAAGCGCACTGCGCCGTGGACGGAAATTCAGGAAAAGGCAAGGCTCTTTTACTTACCTCATACGGATGTAGAGTCATTACCACGTGTCACCCACACCCGTCGAGTCTGATCCACTGGATGGCCGACCTAGGTCGACTATAAGCTGCCAGACAGCTTGGCACAATCCCTTCCTCATTTGCTACCTTTAGCAATCAACAAAGATCCTCACCCAGGATCCATCCGAACTAACAGACAATATTACCTATAGCAATCAGGTTGTGAGCCAAACAAATTCTGGCTCAAGATCTACTTGCTCAAGGTCATAGAGCTATCATTTAGCCTCCTTCGATGGTCCCAAATGCTCGCGCCAACTTACAACTTAGAGTCTGTCCGGTGTAGGAGTTCACGCGAGCAGACCGCGAGCTCACACTGTGACTTGGAGGCTGTGCAAGTGGGTCACGCGACTGAATGTTTCCCGCAGGTTCCTGCCACGCCAGAGAAGGGCATTTAATTTGAAGTTGTATGTACCCTCCAAAATACTTGTTAAAGAAATCCCTTCAACAGATAACTCCCATTATACTGTAGGTAGGAAAAAACCAGTAGGATGCACTCGAAGACATCGGGAAATGCCGGAAAACTTTTTCCTGGCGCCACCGGAGCATTCGGACCATCTGATCGGGACTCTTCGATCGGATTCGATCAACTCTTTTTCTGATTTCATATGCAAGCCACTGTACAATATCACTGGCACTTTACTAAACTAGTGGGAGGCCAGGCTATATTCCTGCTCATAAACTCAGCACGAAAGTATGTATATACTATGAGGTACGCGTTGGGACATTGACCAGTGGAAACCTGCCTAATTAGGATCGTGACACCCACTGCGCCTCGATTGCGCAATTGGGTGGAGAAATCACAACATTTTGACAATGCTATAGTATTCGGTGCTCGTTTATAGGATGCCCTGCGTTCTTTCTTCTTCTCTCACTCCTCCAACTCTCAGAACCTGGCCTCTTGCAGCCTTTTGTTTACTGGTGCAGTGGCGCTTCGGAAAACGATAGCTTGCCTCTGAAAACGACGACAGAAAAAAGGAGTGTTCTGGTGCTCCATACGGACCGCACATACTTGATAGCCGCACATCATAAAATCTCTTCCTGGTCTCGCCATATCACAACATCACTTCTGTGACTTTTAAAAGACACTTGCAGCAGAAAATATAATCTCTTTATCCGCGCTTCCTTCCGCGATGGCCAGCTCCGCTAAGCGCTTAGGAAAGAGAGTCATCGGTTATCCAGAGGAAGTGGTCCCTGTGATATCGACGAAAGATTGGTTAACCCAGTTCAAAGGCGACCCTATCCATGCGGTAGGTAGTGCTCTTTGTTATGCTTTAGCCCCTCTGATCTTTTTTTTCAGGTCAAGAACTACCTTCTAAGTCTGTTTCCAATTCTTACATGGATTACAAGATATAGTGAGCTTGATTTTCTTTATCTTGAGACCCGATGGAATGACCGCTTTCAAATTTATAGATCTTGGCTGGCTGTCGGGAGATGTCATCGCCGGCTTGACTGTCGGAATGGTAGTCGTTCCTCAAGGAATGTCTTACGCTGTGGTTTGGATCTCATACATATTTACGGACTTTTCTCTCTTACTGATGTGCCTTCTCAGATCGCCACATTGCCTCCGGAGTATGGTCTCTACTCTTCTTTCGTCGGCGTGTTGATTTATTGTGTATGCCCCCCCTCGTTCCAACAACTTCAGAATCTAACTGTTTTCTCCAGTTCTTCGCCACCTCAAAAGATGTTTCCATTGGGCCGGTTGCGGTCATGTCTTTGACGATTTCGCAAGTCATCAAACATGTTGAAGAAAGCCACCCTAATCAATGGGGAGGTCCCCAGATTGCGACTACTGTTGCCCTTATATCTGGATTCATCGTTCTCGGAATTGGCCTCCTGCGCCTCGGCTGGATTGTTGAATTTATCCCGGCACCTGCAGTCAGCGGTTTCATGACAGGCTCTGCTATCAGTATCGTCTCCGGCCAAGTCGCGGGTCTTATGGGCATTACTGGCTTTGAGTACGTTTCAGCATTTGAAATAATCCAACAATTTTGACGGCTTCCCTTTAGCACTCGAGCCGCGACCTACCGTGTCATCATTAATACTCTCAAAGGCTTACCGAGAACTAAACTTGACGCTGCTTGGGGTATCACTGGTGTCCTTGGACTTTATGCGATCCGTATCGCATGCGTCCAGCTGTCGAAACGTTTCCCCCGTCGAGGTAGGTCCTCCC
Source organism: Gloeostereum incarnatum (assembly GCA_004338095.1). NCBI lineage: Eukaryota > Fungi > Basidiomycota > Agaricomycetes > Agaricales > Cyphellaceae > Gloeostereum > Gloeostereum incarnatum. The sequence goes on from RZIO01000003.1 coordinate 2,608,550, forward strand.
TTCTACACTCATGTCAGAGAACTGACCAGATATTTCCTTACAGAGCGATTGTTTTTTTTCATTTCAGTTCTAAGAAATGCTTTCGTAATCATCGTTCTCACCATCGCCGCATGGCTGTATGCGCGCCACAAGCAGGATTCCAGTGGAAAATATCCGATCAGGATTTTGGGAGAGGTCCCAAGAGGCTTCAAGCACGTTCAGCGGCCCGAGATCGACTCCGAGTTGCTTTCGGCTCTTGCAGGACAGCTTCCCGTCACGACGATCATTCTCTTGCTGGAGCACATTGCGATTTCCAAATGTAAAATTTGCTCTTACAATTTGTGTGAGGTCATCGCTGACACGAACGCTAGCCTTTGGACGACTGAACGGATACAAGATCGACCCTAATCAGGAGCTCATCGCCATCGGTGTCACCAACACTGTAGGGGCCTGTTTCGGTGCATACCCGTCCACTGGGTCATTCTCTCGATCGGCATTGAAATCGAAGTCTGGTGTCAGGACTCCCGCCGCTGGAATTATCACTGCCGTTGTTGTAATCGTCGCTGTGTATGGCTTGACAGATGCGTTTTATTGGATCCCCAGCGCTGGTCTGTCGGCCGTCATCATTCACGCGGTCGCCGATTTGGTTGCGTCTCCTGATCAGGTCAGCTATCTTTTTGCTACCTCTTCCCAGAACTAACATCATCTTACAGGTCTTCTCTTACTGGCGCGTCTCTCCGCTAGAATTCTTGATCTGGGGCGCAGCTGTACTTGTCACCATCTTCTCCTCCATCGAGAACGGTATCTATACCTCTATCATTGCCTCCCTGGTCCTCCTCTTGATTCGGGTGGCCCGGCCCAGGGGAGCTTTCCTGGGTAAGGTTACTCTTCAGGATGAGTCCTCAGGATCGAAGGCGTACAGGGAAGTATTCCTTCCGCTGAAGAAAGATGGTGTCACGAATTCCCAACTGAAAGTTGTACCACCTTCCCCTGGTATCCTCGTCTACCGCTTTGAAGAGAGCTACCTCTACCCAAACTGCTCCTTACTCCACTCCGCGATTGTCGACTATGTTAAAGAGAATACTCGCCGAGGAAAAGATATGTCTAATGTGAAGCTCAGTGACCGCGCATGGAATGATCCAGGACCGAGACGCGGTCAGAGTAATCCTGAGGATCCAGCATTGTCATTGCCAGATCTTCGTGCCATCGTGCTCGATTTCTCGACTATGTAAGGATCCCTGTTGCCGAAACGTCTTCCAAGCTAACCTTTTTTATCGCCTAGTTCCCACGTCGACACAACTGCTATACAAACTCTCATTGACACCCGTAACGAACTGGAGCGCTGGGCAGACCACCCTGTTGAGGTATGCACAATCTCGACGGCTTATGAGACTATTGAAGTATTGACTTGTCGCTTGTAGTTCCACTTCGCCACTCTTCTTTCTCCTTGGATTCGGAGAGCACTGGTCGCTGGAGGATTCGGTATCGGTCAGCCAGCCTCTCGCCACCACGAGATTGCTGCCGTAGTTCCATATCGTGATGGCCTGAGTGACTCGTACCCCAAGGAAATTCGGGGAAGTCGCGAGGATGACCTGGAGGATGGATTGAAGAAGTCGACCTCCGTCGACTCGAAGGAGGATAACTCATCGCCAGACTTCGCGCCAGTCCTTCCCTTAGAAACACCGTTCTTCCATCTGGACCTGCAGGCGGCGGTGAGGGCGGCGGAAAGTAGCTTGGCGAGGCGCTCATAGCTGCACAATATTGCTAGAATGTACTCAACTGTAGCTTGATTGTACGATTTATGGTGCTAGAATTTATTGCAATGATTTCAGGCTTGTCGAGCAAAAAACATATGATCATGTGTCAGTCGGATATGATATCGACGTCTACATATCCATATTTGGCATGCCTATGATCCTGACAAGCTTCCGGCGCATTCCGTCCCAAGTTCCTCGACGTCTGTTTTCAAATTTGCGGCCTGCTCTCTCTGGACACAATAAAGTTAGCTCAAACCACTGTTATATCTGACTTCCTGCCGACTGAAGGATCATGCCAGTGGTCTAAGATCAAACAGCGAAAAGGCGCAAATGATGCATCCAAAAGTGCAGTCTACGCTAAAGCTCGCAGGGTATACCCTCGTCTGTCCCATCCCGCAAATGTTTACATTCTAACTAGACAGATAAGGATATCGTGATTGCGGCTCGATGTTTGTACTTTCGTTCCACAACAATTTCATACTCTGATACACCAGAGAATAGCTGGAGGGTCCGCTGATCCAATCACCAATGTTGCCCTCGCTGCTGTCCTGAAAAGAGCGAAGGAGCAAGGAGTTCCCAAGGACAACATTTCCAATGCCCTCGCCAAAGTGAATGCTCCTACTTGTTCAGAGTTCTGCCTACATCCTGCTTACTAGGTATCTCAAGGTATCAAGGGGTAAAGACACAAGCGGGGAAATTCTGACTTACGAAGCTATTGCTTGCGGCTCAGTGGGAATGATAATGTGGGCACTTCTTTCCTCGTGCTCCCTCGTCGTACTCAGGTTCCATAGAGAATGCGCGTCTGATAACGCTAAGCGTACCGTTCAGATCGTCCGAGAAATTCTTAGTGATCACGAGTACGTCTTTCCTGTATCGACAGTGGCAAACACTGTACAGGACTCAATTCACTCCGTTCAAAGTGCTCGTATAGCCCCTGTGGGGTTTATGTTCCAACGTAAGGGCATCGTCAAAGTCGCCCTCGACAGGACAATACCAGCGTATGCGGAGCGGCTGGACCAGCTGGTGATGGTCGGTCTTGATAACGGTGCTATAGACTTCGAGGAATTTCCGGGAGAAGACGAAAATATAACGGAAGTACAGGTAAGGTCATGGGGTATGTAAATATTGCAAAGTCAGTGACTAACTGGAATTTCAGTTTACATGTGAGCCGAACGACCGTGCTTCACTGACAACAGCGATCTCTCGAGACGGGCTTACAATAGTGGCGAGCGAGCTGATCTATAGCCCGCTGGAAAGTGTTGAGCCCTCGGAGGAGGTTGGAGAGAAGGTGACCTCCTTGGTGGAAGCTTTAGAAGAGCACGAGGACACATTGAAAATTTATACGAGTCTGGACAGCTAATCTCAGTACGTTCAGTGCATCCTCTTATCTGTTCATGGAGTTGGTGACTGGGCCTCCCGTATCTGTTTGCCTATGTTCGGATTCGCTCAATTTTCCCCCTATGTCGGCTGGTACGATCGGCTGGTCTATCATGATCAGGATATTTAAAGAACGCGGAATTTATAATCCTTTGAACAACAACCTGATGTATTTGAACGGCCTGCGTACATCTCTCTCGACTAGACCTCTCTGGAAACTTTCCTCCGAAGTGCCCTAAGAAGTCCATCCTCAGCTATTACCCTGTCACGCCGCGGTCTAAAGACACAGTCTCTTTCTCCGTTGGCTCCTGTCGGCGTTGCAGCTGCGTATGAGCCCTCCGTCCGGACGAAGCTAAAGATAGTCGACGAGTTTTCACCCGCCGGTCGCGTAGGTATGATTAGCGGTGCTAATCGAGGTCTCGGCCTGGAGATGGCGTTGGCAATGTGCGAGGCTGGGGCGCGGGTCGTATACTGCTGTGACCTTCCTCAGAAGCCGTCAGAAGACTGGGAAGTCACAAAGAGCTTTGTAGAGAAGATGGGAAATGGCTCGCGGCTTGAGTACGTGACTTTAGATGTAACAAAACAAGTGGCTGTATGGGGCGCAGGTAAGGACATTGCCGATCGTGAGCGGAGAATGAACTTTTGTGTCGCTGCTGCTGGTGTCCTCGAGCCACACACAGACTGTTTGGCGTATCCCGAGGAGCAATTTAGACGGGTATGTCCAGTTTTTCATTCAGAGATCGTTCTTGGGGTTGATAGTCTCCGCTATCCAGATTACGGACGTGAACGTGAACGGCGTGATGTTCTTCGCTCAAGCCGCTACGAGGGAGATGGCAAGACTGGGAACTCCTGGAAGCGTCACGCTTGTCACGTCGATGAGTGGGAGTTTGACCAACAAGGCAAGTTCTGTTGTGCATAAACACAATTCGAGAGCTGACTGCTTCGTTCCAGGATCACGCATGGGCAGCATACAACACTAGCAAACCTGGCGTTGTGCAGCTTGCCAGAAGCTTAGCATGTGAGCTCGGGGTCAAAGGCATCTGGGTGAATTCTCTTTCGCCCGGTCACATTTACACAAAGTGAGTGTGAAAAATCATGCACTCTCTCACGTGTTTGATAACGTTCGATAGGATGACCTCGGCGTTTCTTGATTCACAACCTCATCTTTTGGATAAGTGGTCTAGCATGAACCCTTTGGGTAGAATTGGACGAGCTGACGAGCTGTGTGGTGTTGTAACGTGGCTGGCAAGTGACGCGTCAAGCTTCTGCACGGGGAGCGAGTAAGTGTCCTCGTTACTTTCCTCTTTATATGATTCAATGAACTGTTTTTGCAGCATAATGGTCACCGGAGGACATCATGCTTGGTAAAACAGGGGCCATCGAGATTACTCGATAGTTATAGCATTATGATGAGAACTCCAAAAACATGAAATGAAATGAATAAATTAAATGTACGAATACTATGTTACGCCACGACAAGATTATTAGAATGGTCCTCCGGCAGCGACTGAAATGGCGCAGGAGGCTCGAAGGGGCCCATGCGAGGTGACTGAGGAGGCGTATACATGGCATCATCTATGTCTGCCAATGTCATAGCAGCGGGTTCAGGAGAACCAGGACGTGAATGAGCATCTTGTGGAATGGATTTGGACGAAGTAACGTCCACGACTGAGCTGGGTGGAATACTATCCACAACCACGGAGGCGACTTCATTCTCTTCCTCAATATGACGAATCCATCGTCGCCAGATACCTCTCCAGCCCTCCAAAGCCAGTTCCTTCTTCTCCTCGAGATCGAAGTCCTCCACTCCTTCGATCCGGGAGAGCTCTTGCTCTATCCGCCTGACTACCTCTTTTCTCCGATCCCTAACTTTCCTCTCGCCGTGGCTTTCAACTGCATCAAGGGATGTCAACAGACGGTTGAGGTCCTCGATGTAAGCGAGAAGAGGGCGATTGTGTTTTGTGTAAGCAAGCTTAGCAGGTGTCGACATGGGCGGAATGGAAGGAAGGGGGGAAGTAGAATTTGCGAAGGAAGAGATGATCGAAATGACACGCTCCTGGCTGGATGGGTCCTGATAATCAATGAATTCAGGAAATCCAAAGCCTTCCTTGAGAGTCTCAAACTTGGCTTCGAGGGAAGAGATGGTGTCAAGGGCTCTATGGGTGCGGTAAGCCGTCTGGATCCTGCCTGCTGCTTCCTCCAGGATCTCCATAGGAACGTCGGGCCACTGTGACACAGGGACAGGGTCAGCAGGTCGCTCTGGGGGAGGAGTTGGAAGATGCGCGTCGCATTTCTGAGGTGGAGTCTTAGACTGGCTCCGGAAAGACCGTCGGTGCGAGTCTGTAGAAGAGGCATGAGGAGGTTTGGACTGCCCGGATGAAGTGAAGTTAGAGCACAGAACGGATGGTACAAACAGAGGAAAACTTGCGTTCGAACTGATCTTTCTGTTACGAGTCTGCGTATCTGCCATTCTTGGTCGTGGACCGGCAAAGTAAGAATACGGATCAGGGGTACGACCTAAGCCATAGTCGTACTGCTGTTGGTCTTCTTCGTCGCTGTCGTCCGTGTAAGGAAACTCGTGGGGAATATAGGCCCGTGCGCGCTGCCGCTGGGCCTTTTGCCTGGCAGCGAGTTCGGACTGACGTTGGTGAGCAGCGGCCTGCCTAGCACGCTGGTTCAAGCCTGGCTCAAAATAGGGGTCGTAGTAGTTGCTAGCAGGGAAGGGGAAGCCAAACATAATAAAAAATGTAGTTCTACACAAACCTGCAGTTGCTTATATAGTCCCCAATTTACTCGTTCTTCTAGACAATTCCTCGACAGAAACTTGGAGAAATTTCTCGGACAGTCTTGGAAAATGACGTAGTTTGTTGCCATCAAACATGATCGATCGTCGGTTGATCTTAAAAAGGCATTCAACGCCAGGTTGCCCCTCCTCATTTAGACGCCTAACTGTTGGGTCTGATTTGAAAGAGCTACAAAAAGCTAGGATACGGAGAACATGGCTGAAATCAGGCTGCAATCGACATCCCACTTCATCCTGGAAATATCAAGATTTCTATGTGATAAACCGATGAATTCACTCATTGCTGCAGCTAATCGTGTATTCTGAGAGAGAAGGTAAAGTACAGACGAGTACTGATACCTTACGGTGTGCGTACCTTACGCAAGGATTTCAATTGAGATCATTGATTGAGCATGTTCAGGACGGATGTACTTGACTATACTACACAACATTGCACGTGACTTTTTTACATCGACGCGTCACCACGTAATCAATCACTCGAAGATCCAAGCCTCTTGAGCACTCGTGTATTGGACAACACCCTCGGGGAACCAGCTGGAAGAGAATGTCAAGATGTTTGGACGCGAAACAAGGGGTACTTAAAGCATACAGGGCAATCTCCTTCTCGGCGCTTTCGACGGAGTCGGAGCCGTGGCAGACATTGCGACCGACGGCAAGGCAGTAGTCGCCACGGATGGTGCCTGGAATGAAAAAATGAGTTAGAATTGAAGAAGATCAGATACAGATATGAAAACTCACCGATGGGGGAAGCCAAGGGGTTGGTCGCACCGAGCATGGCACGTCCAGTCTTGACAGCATCCAATCCTTGCCAGACCATGGCGACGACGGGGCCAGAGGCCATGTACTTGACGAGACCAGGGAAGAAAGGCTTGCCCTTGAGGTCGGCGTAGTCTATGATCTCGGGTGAGTGTTGGGTATATGATTTAAGGAGTTGCTATGCACGTTTTTCGAGGTGCTCTGGAGTGGATTGAACAAGCTTGAGTGCGATAAGTTTAAAGCCACGTTCCTCGAAACGAGCGATGATCTTGCCGACGAGATTGCGTTGGACACCGTCCGGCTTTTGGATAGAAGTGAGGGAGCGAACATTGGTGGAATGGATGGTCTAAATACCTTGATCATAATGTAGGTGCGTTCTTGGGTGGACATTATGGGGGTGATGAAGGTTGATGAAAAGGATAAGACGATCGGACATCCATTTATGTACGGAGATCGGTGAAACAAACAAGCATCAATAAGACCCGAACTTGTCCGCTCCGCCTACCGGATTCTGCAATACACTATCACAATGGTCTGGGGCCCCCTTGGTTTCTCTGCCGCTTCCTACGTCAAATCTTCTAAAACACTCTCAAAGTGGATCAAGCCTCTCGGTGGTTGGTACGCTGACCTGATGGGCTATAGAAAGTTTGGCCTTAAATATGATGACCTCCGTGCGCTTTTCTCTATCTTCCCAAAGGTCTTACTTACTTACCATTCGTCTAACAGTCTTGGAAGAACGACCTGATGTTCAGCGGGTCTATCTTTCTTTTTTCCCGTCGCCTTTTTGTTCTTACCTCTATACATTTAGGCTTTGGGCCGTCTAACTCCCCGCGAGCAATACGATCGAAATTTCCGTCTCAAACGCGCTTCTCTCGCCAGTTTGCATCACGCACCCCTTCCTAAGGAGCAGTGGACCAAGCCGGAGGAGGTGCGAACTAATTACTCCCATAGCATCTTCTTGCCCTGATCGCTCCTCTAGGACCAACGCTTCTTGGAAGGACATGTTAAGAATGTCGAGAAGGAGGATCTTGAGAGAAAGTATTGGGACAATATTTCTGTGTCAAGGAAATAGATATCGTGATGTTTATAGTCAGAGGAGCGTAGATAATTTTGCGTTTTGGCCAATCACACGCAAGATATTCTTCGAAACGCGTACCAGTCATCATAATTGTTGGAGCGCGAGCCGTATGTACAGCCTGGAATCTTCTCGTGTTCGGGTTCCCCGAGTCAGAGAAACTGTGTGGACCCTGTGGTACTATATAAGTCCGGCTAGCGCTGTAGCATTGTATAGAATCCTAATTGTTGTCTGAGCTCTATTACTCTGAGGAACAATGTTATATTCCTGATTCTCTACGTAACCTAGCACTGCTAACAATAATTCTACACTGTCACTACTCATCTACTACTATATTGCAGGTCTACACTTCTAGATTCCTGATTCTACATAGCACGTGTGATTTTAGAGAGCCTTGACGAGAGGAGACACAACTTCGCCACCCTTCTGCTTGTAGAAATCGATGACTTTCTTACCAACTAAAGCAATATCTGCACGAGGGCATTAGCATTTACATCCTTTGCCCAAGAGCTACTCTTACTTGGACCAGTGATACCAAACTTCTCGTAGACCTTCTGGTATGGTCCAGAGGCACCCCAAGCAGGAAGGCCATATTGCTGCAGAGTAAACGTGTTCGTCATCGCAAGCTACGAGAAGAGATGACAGTCTTACCTCGTGGCTATACCTCTCCCACCCAGCAGTAGAGTAAGCTTCCAGAGACAGGATGGGGGCACCACTTCGCAGCACACTCAGCCTGTAATCAGAGGGCTGGTCATCAAACACCTTCCAGCAGGGAATGCTAACGACACGAGTCTTGATGCCCTCTGCGGCAAGTTTCGCGGCAGCCTCGACGGCAATGGGCACCTCACTACCGGAGCTGACAATGGTGAGGTCCTCGCCTTGCACTTCATGAAGAACGTATCCACCGCGAACAGCGTTCTCAATGGTAGACCCTTCGAGGTTAGGAAGGTTCTGACGAGAGAGAGAAAGAATAGACGGAGTCGTCCTAGAAATCAGAGCGACCTTGTAGGCGGCAGAAGTCTCGTTGCCGTCAGCTGGTCGCCAGAAGGCAAGATTGGGGGTCGCACGGAAGTGGATCGCTGCCTCGACCGGCTGGTGGGTAGGGCCATCCTCTCCGAGACCGATGGAATCGTGAGTTGCTAGCAAACATAAAAAATAAGTAACGGAGTAGAGCAAGTGAAACCAGTAAGGTACTCACCCACCCAGATGACCTGGTGACCAGTCAAGGCAGACAACCTGACGGCGCCAGCGGCATATGACACAAAATTCTGTATGACGATAATTCAGACGCCAGACACTGCCAGAAGTATTGCTCTGACGCACCAAGAATGTAGCAACAAATGGAATGATACCACCATATGCCGAGAGACCGTTGGCGATAGCGCCCATACCGTGCTCACGAACACCATAGCGGATGTATGTGCCAGCGAAGTTGCCCAAACCAGTGCTGGGAGGCTGAAAGTCGGTCGTACCTTTGACCTTGGTCAAGTTGCTGCCGGTCAGATCAGCAGAGCCACCTAACAGCTCTGGGAGAACAGGGGTGATGGCAGTGAGGACGATTTCGGAAAGCTTCCTGGATGCCTGAGCAGCATCTCCGGGTTTGTAAACAGGGAGACTCTTCTCCCAACCATCGGGAAGCTTTCCAGATATACGTCTAGTGAGCTCCTCATATTCGTTGGGATACTTTTGGCCGTACGCTTGAAGAAGCTTCGTCCACTCTCCCTCAAGGGCAGCCCCGCGTTGAGCAATTTCTCTGTAAGCAGCATAGGCTTCCGTAGGAACGTAGAAAGACTTGTCGGATGGGAGACCGAACTTGCTCTTCAGCTGAACGATATCATCTGCCTTGAGGGCTAAAAAGCAGTATCATCAGTTGGCAATTAACGTAAACGGATAATACCTACGAGCTCCGTGGACGCCATGTGTTCCCTGCGCTTTGGAGCCATATCCAATGGTAGTCCTAAGACGGATGATGGAGGGCTTTCCCTTCTCCTGACGAGCCACGGCAATTGCGTTGTAAATTCCCGCGAGATCACTATGAGAGGTAAGCCATATATTCACATCGCGGACATAAAACCTCACGTATCACCATTGTCGACGTGCAGTACTTGCCATCCGTACGCCAGGAACCGCTGTTCAACGTTTTCGGTGAAAGCGACAGCAGTGTCACCGTCGATGGAGATGTCTATAGATAGATTATGAGATTAGAACAGATGATCGACGAGACCAGTGCAGAACATACGGTTGTCATCATAAACCTACATAAAGGTTTACGCGTGGGCATGACTA